>VXBX01007519.1:93687-145177 GCA_013400415.1 Scytalopus superciliaris
CCCCCTGCTGGAGATGGAGGTAGATGTTAAGTGCCGAAATCTCGACGGGCTACAATCACACGTCTCTTCTAACTTCTTGTGTTGCAGGTTGGAGCTTGCATTGCAGTCGCCGCTACAGATAGATGTGTGACGTGCATAGCTATGTCTTAACCGAAGCGTCTTGGCTTTGATGTCCGCTTCTGAACGTGGTAGGATATAGCTAGGGAAATAGTTGATCATGCCTCACCACCTGAGATAGGTAAACAGAATGCAATATATTTTAAGCTGTTTTGGTTTGGTTGTTTTGGTTGTTTTTTTTGTTTGTTTGGTTTGGGTTTTTTTTCTTTTTTACATAAGCATCTTGTTTACTGCATTTTGATTTTTGCAGGGAAAAACAGTTTATCCTGTTGTGCTGGCTAGAATTCTGCCCTTTGGTGTGTGTTAGATGCTAATGGGTGTCTTGCTTCTCTGAACAGTTTTGTATTTAGGTGGTTTATGTGTGCTATGGACCTGCAGAATGCCTTCCAAGCATAGTCACATACGAAAATTTATAGTATTTTGGCGTTGGATTGCATTGATTTTTAAGTTGCTCTAAAAACATGGGGAAACCTAACTGTTGTGAAAGTATGGTATAAGTAACAGTGAAAACATTGCCACAAATTCTTCTTCATGTGCAATACTGAAAATGAAAGAGAAGTGTAGCTTTGTATCCTTTCCAGATAGATACGCAGTCAGTCAGCACAAATACTGGTAATGGCAATTTAGGGATTAGGGATGGGGTTTTGCTTGGGGGAGTTGGTGTGTGTGGCCTCTGTTACTGCAGAGTAACTGAAGCTGTGGCTGGGGCTGATTGCAGTGAGAGACTGGGGACTTGAGTTTCAGCTATCTATTTTCTTTTAAATTGTATGTTCAGTTGACTCACAGTTGTTTAAATGTAATGATTGACACAGCATATTGTACTTTGTATTGCATAACTGGATTGATCAGAGCTGACCAATTTTTTCCAAGCTATGAGTCAAATGTTGTTTTTGGAGATGATCTTGAGGCCATACACAGTACTTTCTGGAATCATGTAGCTCCTTGGGTAAAGAAAGTGGCCTTTACTTTCTCCTTGGAAGATGTTTGAGGTCGTTTCCGCTGGCTGGAGTTGGTTGTGACTGCTGTTTGTGTGCATCTGGATTAGGGATTAAGGAAGTCTTAAAAAGAATGATATTTTTAAGTTTTTGAAACAGAGTTTTATAAAACCAAGGACATGCACGTTTTGAAAGTTGTATCTGAAATGGGAAGAAAAGCATTTTACTGCTTTTAATGTAAATCCTGTCCAAGAAAGCGAATTGCACTCTTTAAAAGTGTTCAAGGTTTTAATATATTGGTATATAGAAAGTGAGCTTACGGTATACATGCTGTATAGAAAATAACATGAATGTTGGGGACAATACTGAAAAATGTACATTTTCCTTTTTGTTTTTTTTTAACAGCTACGCAGAAAGGATATTCTAGACAAGAGAAGCTGGAAGTTCTCTGACCAAGAGAAGCGTAAACATGTTGTGCTGGGGAAATGCATCTTTTGGACAGCTTGGATTGGGTGGAATTGATGAAGAGATTGTTTTAGAACCCAGGAAAAGTGACTTTTTCTTAAATAAAAGAGTCAGAGATGTAGGATGTGGACTGAGACATACTGTTTTTGTCCTGGTTGATGGGACTGTTTATACATGTGGATGCAATGATTTAGGACAACTAGGGCATGAAAAAGCCAGGAAAAGACCAGGTAAGTTTGTCAGTGATGAGTCGTGGTGGTGACTTGTGGCTGTGCATGTGGTTTTTGTTTTATTATGCTATGTCATACCCAAAATTGCCAGTGTTCTGTGCATGTGCTGAATTCATGCACAATGGTTCTTCCAAGAATGGATGTATTTTTAACTGGAAAAGCATTCTTTGCTTGGATTGCTTCTTGTGACAGTTGGAAACAACCAGCTGTGAAACACAGCAGTCCCTCCTATTTTTGCCTGCTGGACAGTGACACTGTTTTGGTTTCTGTCATGGAGTCACGTTACTTAAGGGTGTGGGAGATTCAGTGACTATTGTAAATCTAAGGGGGGAGGTGACCTGCAATGCGTGGATTAAAATTGTACTGTATATATGGGTTTGGCTGCTGAATTATGTGTAAATGAGTATTTGGCATATCATAGTTGAGAAACATGCTGTGTGTTTTTACTTGTCTAGTACGTGATGTAGAGCAGGTCTGATTAAAGCAGTGTTCTTTTTTTTTTAAGAACTAAAAATAAAACTTTTGATAAAGGACGTATCAGCATATGCAGCTCTACAGGAAGGGGATTGGAAAAAGCCTAAAGGACGCTGTGTAAAACTTCTCTGGGCTTTTTTTCCTTCCTCCCTGTCTTCTCTGTGTGCTTCTGCTCCCTGCTAGTGCAGTTCTAGAGCAGAAGTGGGTAAACATCTTGCAGGGACTGCAGAGGAGTGTGCACATGGGCTCTCTTCAGAGCTTGCTTGTGAGTCATAGCTGGTGCTGCTGGGAGCCAGGGAGCAGTGCTGCTCACACTACTCACAGCAGAACATAACAAACTGGGAAGGCTTACTAAGAGTTTATTCTAATCACTCCTGTAGCAATTTTACAGCTTCCTTGGCTCAGTAACTGACACAAATTTTTCACATGGAAATGAGGTGTCATGCAGAGTTTTAGTGGTTCACTTTTACTCAGTTTTGGATTTGGTGCCAATTAAAGATTCTTGGGGGTTTTTATGTCGTTGAGATGTAACTTTTAACTAGTTTGGACTTCTGTTGGGAGACAATATTTGAATATTAAAACTGATATACTTTAATCCTGGGCAAACATCTACTTCATGAACATGGGAGAGAAACTCAGTTTGTCACTTACTCTTACTACTCTTGCCCACTTTGAAAATTATGCTGAATTGTCTTTTAGATTTAAAAGTTGAAGACATCTGGCTTGTATGACCTTTTGTATGTAATAGACCTGCTGCAAACCTTTTTGTTTCCTTACAATGCTCAGACACACCAGTCATGAGGATTGTGACCTCCTCCTCCTCCCTAATTTTCCTTTCCCCTACAGGATGCTGATAATACTGCTGGGTGTTGTAATATGAAGTCGGGGCATTAGTGTAAAGAGGCTTGGTATCTTTACAGATGGGTGGATGCTCTCCTTTGAATGTATTTCTGCTAGGTGAAGATAATTTTGTTGCTGACTGCGTGCCTTTGCCACCTCCATGTCACCACTGGCATTATTTAGCCATGCCTTCCCTCTCTCCTCCCCACAGAGCTCTGCTTGCCGTAGGGATTGCGTGAATGTTCCTTAATCCATGTTAGGCAGAGGCAGCCCTGCTGGGTCAGCAGCTGGTGGAGAGAGCCTGAGCTAATCTGTGTGCTGGTGTCCAACCTGGAGAGCACTTTGTGACCTCTTCCCCTGGCAGAGCTCTGGGAGGCTCTCATGGCTCAATTGGGGTGGTAACCTCTTCAGGCAGACCAGCTGTATAAAAGAACTTATATCTGCTGCCTGTGTTGGCTTATTTTGGAAAGTGAGTGCCTGTCATGTTGCAGATAACACTGGCTGCTGTTTTGAAGTTGACTTAGGCTGTGCTAGGCTTTGTTTGGAGCACACATTACATTGATGATACAGGGGCTTTTTCAGTGGTGAGAATGTCCAAGCAGGCTCTCATCTAAGGGCACTATTAAAAATTCCAGCCGTAGTGACAGGCCCTAAAGATATTTCTCTGTTTTACTATTGCTGAAATGAAAATGTTGGGCTTCCGATCATAAATCATAAGCCCTCCAAAAAAGCCTTTCTAAATGTATTTAAGAGTTTTGATGCAGGCTACTGGAAAAAAAATCAGAGATATTTTAGTGTGTGCTTTTCAGAGGCATGCACTGTATGTCTAGAAAAATGACTCTTTAGCATCTGTTTCTACACTATTTTGCATTATAAAGAGGACATTGTGTAGCTCGTTGCAAAATCAGTAGCTTTAGTCTGTAATTTGCCCTGCCTTGTTTTGCAGGCTTTTTTCTTAATAGTGAATAGGTGAATTTAATTTGCTGTGGTGGAATGTTTTCCTCTTACGTAATGTCTACACGTGTAGTCATTTGACAATAATCTATTTGACCTTAATGTTAACTGAGTGTCTGCACTCATTTTCAGATGGCAGGATTAGCAGGACCCATTATGATCAAGCTGCAGGTTTTGTGCACTTCGATGTGTCTCTACAGATACAGTTGTTATTTGGTTACTTTGGGGGTGCCAAATTTAATTTATTTCTCCTAGAGTAGCATGCTTATAATTTTAAAGAGAGGGTGTTTCAGCAGACTCCTGGGATTGCTGCAGTGTCATTTCAATTCATATCTAAGTACTGAGTAAAACTGTCTGTAACAACCCTACCTTTTGTTAGCAAAAACTTGGGTTTTTTTTCCTTTTTTAAACAACTAACTTTATTCTTTTCTTTTTTAGAGCATGTTGGTGCACTGGATGCCCAAAATATTGTAGCTGTATCATGTGGAGAAGCCCACACCCTTGCATTAAATGACAAGGGTCAGGTATATGCTTGGGGTCTGGCTACTGATGGACAGCTTGGCTTGCCAGGAACAGAGGAATGCATCAGAGTGCCCAGGTTAGAAATAGTAGATAATAAGTTACCTTTTTTTTTTTTTTTTTTCTTTTTAAATAATGTGCTTAAATTGCATTGGTTAATCTATTCTGCTCCTATACTTAAAACTACACATTAGAAAACATATGTGACACTTGCATTCTGTAGACAGTTTCCTTCCTCAAAAAGTCAGCTTATGTGGGAAGTGTATCATGGGTTTGGTTTGTTGCCTTTTGGGGTGTTCTTGTTTTTTGGGGTTTTTTTCGTAGTGCTCTGCTGAGAATGAAAGTAATGTTGGAAAAGTAGGGTGGGTATTTTAAGAATGTAAAAACCACCATTTAAGAGAAGGTAAAGAGAAGTTGAGCGTTAAACTTTCAAAACCAGTTGTGGGAGTTCATTTGAAGAAGATACATTTGCTATCTGATCTTTGTAGTTCATTTTTCACCCCGAAGTTCTGTGACCAAACCTAGTTTTAAAAATGAGTGCTGGCTGGGTTCACTTGCGTGTTCTCAGAACACCATAAACATTCTGCCTACCTGAAGTCCACATTTTTACTGTCTGTAGCACTAAGTTTGTATGTTTGCAAGCTGGAGCTTTTCTAATTACCCATTTTTTTTTGCATAGGAAAAAGACATACAAAAGTAGCAATTCCTTGGAGCTTTAATAATTCATGGCTATCTCTGACACATGTATAAATGTGAATAACAAATACTAATGATGTTATTTCTGCATCAAATTTAAAAGCCCACAAGCCCTTTAGAAACTTGTGGTTTTCCATCAAAAGTTGAAAGCATGCTAGTTTTAATGCACTTTTGGCTGTATTTGCAGCTTGTTTATAATATTGTGCAAAATTGAATAGCTCTGTAAAATGAAGTTTTCTTTTGGAAACTGGAAAGTAAGAATCAGTTTCTTCTTGCATTCTGTGTTTGTTTCCACCATTCAGCTGTGTGACATCTCCTTGTAGTACATGAACCTCCTTAATTCTTCGTAATGGTCTTTTCCAGACCTTATTGGGATGTTTAAATTGTTTCATGCATGGGTGAAAAGGATTCACTTTTTGTATGTTACCCTTTGGTGTGACTTTATATTTCATACCATGAAATAGTAGCTTAATTCTTTCTCTGTTTTCTTACCCCAATAGAAATATTAAAAGCTTATCAGAGGTCCAAATAGTTCAAGTCGCTTGTGGTTATTATCACTCCCTAGCACTCTCAAAAGGTAAGCCAAATTCCTGTGAAGTTTTTTGTAATTACTTGTCAGGTAATTCAAGTTTCCAACATTGTTTTATTCTTTTTTTAAAAGGAAATGTTAAAAAAAACATACTGCCACTTAGTACAGGTGGGATTTCAGGTTGATAGGGGTAGTATGATGGAAGCCTGACTTTAAAAATTAAGTGTACAGATAAATGTCATATTGTTCTGCTGTTACTTCTTTTTGGTTTGGGTTGGGTTTTTTATCATCTATCTTTCATGTAACTTCTGTTTTAAGTTGTTTTGTTTTGTTGGTTCCATTTCTTTTTCATCCTGCTGCTCTCCCACTGGTCTGTTTTAACCTGTATCTTCGAGTTAATGAGGCTTGTGGGAACGACTTCCTTGTCTGCCTTGCTGTGACAAAGCCTCTATTTTGTTTGTGCTTCCATAGTTAAAATGCAATGTCACGTTATAACCCACCCCTTGAAGGGTTTAAACATCTGCCTTGAAATCCTGTGAGCACATCCTTAGTTGGCCTCACTTGTACTGCATGTCTGGCTAGTACAGCTCTCCAGAAACGAACGTGAATTTAAATGTGCTGCTTGCTTGTGTCATCGTGACAAAAGAGAGAGTTGTGACCAAAACTTCCACTGGGGAGAAGTGACTGCTGGAAAGGGTTAATGGAAACTTAAAAACTCAAAACAAAAATGCCACAAAGATAGTAGTTTGTCAGTGTTTCTTGACAATGCATGTTTAAAATATATACCAGATAAGCCGTGGTGAGGGAGGTGTTCATTGTATGCAGAATGTTTTTTTTTAATTCTTTAAATACAAGAATTTATACTGACTTTGCCCCTTGATTCTGTGACTCTTCATGTCCTTGTATTTTCTGTGCCATAATGTATTCCCAAGTACCTTTATCATTATAACCCGAAGAAATGCCTTTGTTTTCAGGGCAGGCAGGCAGAGGTTTCCAAATAACCCTTTGCCTGAGTTAAGATCAGCAGCAGAATGTGGGGAGTATCAGAGTTGTGCTGTTAAGCATTCTGTTGGTCAAAGGTGCAAGAATGTCATAAATTTTAACTTTGCAATGTGTTTTTAAATAGTTACAGGCTTCAAGTGCAGCATCACTACCCCATTGCCAGTTCGTGGTTTTGCAGCTCTGTTTCTGTTCTTGATATGCCCTGTAGGGGTTTTTTTTGTTTCTGTTGTTAAAATAAGTAAATAAATAAAATCAGGGAGACCCATGGGCTGGGTTTCATCATTTCCCCATCTTGATAAAACTGTTCTTGGAAAGATGGAGATAGGAGAGAGAGAAGTAACATTTTGAAGGTGTTTTGTGATCTTTTGGATAGTAAATACCTTGGCACAGCGTTGGTTGTTCAGCAGAATATTTGGAGGCAGTCTTAACATAAATGGCTCTTTGACTTGTCATTTTTCAACATGTTTTTTTCTTTATGAGGCATCAAATGGCATTGTAAACGTTGTGCTTAATTGATCATGTCATGAAGGCAGTATTTTAAAATGTATGTTGCTTAAATTGTATGTGAAAATGAAGTATGTTGGAGAAGCTTAAATGAGGCTTTTGATGGGAAACTGGAAAATTTTGCATGTCTAGTACTGGCAGATCTCTGGGTAAAAATCTGTAGCAGTGGAACTTCCAGTGAAACACTATCTTGCTTTTTAATAACCAAGCTCAGTTTATCTAACACTGTTGAAACAGGAATGTTGAGGGAAGTTTTGAGGGTTTGAATGCCATTTAAATACTTTCAGTCTGATGAAATATTTGAGTTGAATGCCTGCAAGTTATACAAGAATGCTTAGCTTCAGAAATCAGTAATTTGTGGACATTTTGATAATCAAACATAACTTCTAGCGTTTCTTAGAGTGGATAAACCTTGTGTTATTAAACTATATTGATTGTATTTCTTGGTTGTTTATTTTTTCCTTCAAACAGGAAGCGAAGTGTTTTCCTGGGGACAAAACAAATACGGCCAGCTGGGCTTAGGTTACGAGTATAAAAAACAAACCTCACCACAAGTGATTAAATCTCTGCTGGGAATCCCTTTTGCACAGATTGCAGCAGGAGGAGCTCATAGTTTTGTACTAACTCTCTCTGGAGCCATTTTTGGATGGGGACGCAACAAATTTGGGCAGCTGGGCCTTAATGATGATAATGGTAGGTAAAGATTGCTTCAGCAAAGTGTCATGGGGAGGGGCTGTTGGGGCTGTGGATGCAGAGGCAGCAGTAGAACAAACCATTGTTGGGTACTGTCCGAGAGGGCAGTGTCATGTGGGAGGCATAAAGGAGACACAGAGGTGTCTTCTTTCCTCAGTGGTTTTGTAGTGAGAAATCTGACAGTGTGATGTTGAAATTCTATACACAGTTTAGTAGTGAGCAATCTGTAGATGGTTTCGTGACTTCAGGTTTTCTCACTGGTTTGATACTGTCAGCGCCATTTAAAATAGGAAAAATGTGTTGTAAATAAAATGCGCATCTGAATTAATGCCTTAAGTATAATCACTGTCATAAAATAAGATAATTACACATACTTTTCAGAGAGAAAATTCTTATGGGAGACTTCAGTTGCTTCTGTGTATTCTTTGGAATGTGTATAACCCCAGTTTATTATGTAGCATCACTTCTCAATAAAATCCCTTTCTTATGTCTTGAGGGGTTTTCTTGCAGACCTGTTAGCATGCCTAACAGATTTTAAAACATTAGCATTAGCATTTTAAAAAGCTGCCTTTGGGCAGCTGGATGACAAAGTTAATTTCTTCTGGTGATGGAAGGAAGTTGTGCTTCCTAATTGTTCAGTGAAAATGAGACTGTGGGCCCCAAGGCGTTTCAGTGTCCTTGTGTTCTCTGTGGTAACACTTCCAGCTCCGGGGTCCATAAACTGCTTGTTTGGCTCAAGTGAAAGTAGAATAAATGAGCAAAACTATTTGGGGGGTTGATTTTTATTTTCAAAGTGAGTGACCCACTGCTTCATTAAACCGTTCAGACAGGTATGTTCCTACACTGCTGAAGTCACTCAGAAGTCAGAAGGTTGTTCATATATGCTGTGGAGAAGATCATACTGCTGCCCTGACAAAGGTACAATGCTTAAAGATATGTTTGTGCCTTAATTTTCTTAATGTTTGCAAGAGAAGGTGCTCTCTGAATAGAAAATAATAAACTAAATTCTGAATAAATGGCTTCTAAGGTTATTGGAGGAAGTTGAGGAAACAGTGGTTAAATATTTGAAAAAAAATTTCCCAAATACAAGAAATTTTTCAGCTGTCTTAACTTTTTGTCAGATTTGGTGAAATTGAGCATACAAAATAGAACATTTTTGATAGGAAAGTATATGTTGCATTATTAAAATTATGCAGGTGTTGAAATTTACTTTAGTGTATACTAAAAGGGTGAGCCTTATCTGCCTCTGGCATTGCTGTTTTCGTGATCAGACCAAATCACTCACCAGTTACCACCATGGGCAAAACACTCTCTTTGGGGAAATTAATTTCATTTATTGCCAATCATAAGTGCGAGTACAGTTAATGAGGAATTGAGTGTTACAGGTGTTATTGTATGAAGTTCTATGAAAAACTGGTCATTTATTTCAAAGACAAAAAAATCATGTATTCTATGTCAGTATGGTGTGTTTGTACAGAGATATAGGAATTAAAATTAATTATTGATGATTAAAACAGAGAGCTGAAATATGTCAAATTGCCTTATACAGAACTGTTAGGTAAATGCATTATTTGAAGCCTAATTTTTAAACTTTTAAACTTACTTGGAAATATTTAGGAGCATCATAGAATATGTAATGCTGCTCATTATTACACTCATTTCAGTGATTAATATTTTCTTTCAAGCATGAAGTGATAGTAAGTGCCTTTGTTTTGTAGTGGGTAGAACAGTATATACATGCCTTAATTTAAATGATTAACTCTTGGACTTTTCTGTCTGGGTTTAATAGTTGAATTAGACTTCAGCTTTTAAATATGTATGTGTTAGCATTTAGACATTTCCTGCTTGCCACTCTCAACGAAAAGTATCAATTTATAAACAGAGTATTTTGAGCTTAACACTGATAGGAGAAGAAAACAATTTCTTCTGTTCAAAATTTGGACAAGTGACTAAATAGCCAGTTCATGTCTGAATTTGTTGAATTCAATATGTTGTTTATAGAAGGCATTAGGATTTTGAAAGGAACTATTTTTAGGGTTTTATTTCTGGAGAAAAAAAATCTATTTACTTGCTTTTGGTAAATGTGTGGCTTTTTAAAATGTGTTAGTTTGAATTTTTATAGTGCAGCAAGTTAAAACTTGTTTGGAAGAGTATCTGCCTAAATATGCTCATACCTTGTTGTTTACAGATGCTTAGTTTTCCACAGTGAAAGGAAAAGACTGTTCACAAATAATTGTTTTTCATCCTAAAATATCCCCTCACTTTGAAAAAAATAGGGCAACTTTGTTATTCTGAAATGGTTTGGGAAATACAGAATGTAAAGCAAACAGCATTCTAGATGCTTGTTTCCTGTTTCATTTATAGAAGTTACCTTCAAACTTGCTTTAAAGCTGAGATACTGAAGGTGCTGCAGCTGTTCTGACAGGTTATTGTTACCGTGTGTAGCTCCGTGGTCCCTTGGCTTGATACACCTATTGTGTACAAACACTGTGTGTATTTGTGAGCATCCTGCAAGGCAGGCCCTTCTGAAATCAGCAAAACCTGTCACTGTGTGTGATCCCCGTTTGGTGACTGAGACTGTTGGTTTTTCTCAGCTGTGGCTTTAATGATGATTTCCAGCTGAGCTCCACGCTCATGCGGAGTAGAATTGAATTGACAGAAACAGCTTTACAATTTCAAAAGGTTTGAAAATGGAAAGTTTCAAAGTTGGTGTAGGGCAAGTTGTGTAACTTCTGAAAATGTTTCTGGTTTAAAATTTGAAGGTTTTGGTTAATTTCTCCATTGAATAAATCAGAAACACTTGAAAAAATTACTTGCCTGACAACAACATAGAAATATTCTGGTTTATTATGCTTTCAAATACTGAAGCTATTTCAGTCATACTCTGCCTCATATGCCTGAGGAGAGCAGCTTCCTGCTTGCTAATTGCTTTAAAATTGTATTCAGAGTTTCAAAGCCAAAGTACACTTTTTTAATAGTGTGAGTTTATATACTGTTGTAATTCATCAAGAAAACTGGAAAAGAGTTAAAATGAGGATTAGTATCTGTTAATGGCACAAGTTAATGACTGGACTGTTGTGCAATAATATGGAAATTACACAAGTGAGGTAATACTTCATAGCTGTGCCACATTTTCATAACTGCAATTAACTTATGACCCTTCTGTGTCTCAAGGCCCTGTTGTGCATATATATTTTCTCTCCTTTCCCCACAACCACAAAATCATCAGACAAGAAGAGTTATTAAATCCATATTGCTGTTAAGTTTCTCGTTCTGAGATATACTATAATTGTAATGCAAATCATTTGTTTGTTTAGGAAGGTGGGGTTTTTACATTTGGAGCTGGAGGCTATGGTCAGTTGGGTCATAACTCCACCAGCCACGAGATAAACCCAAGGAAAGTTTTTGAGCTTATGGGAAGTGTTGTCACACAGATCACTTGTGGCAGGTAAGGTCTGTTCTGTCTGACAGATAAATCATTTTGTGTAAAACTTCCTGTCTATTGCAGTATGAAATGGGGGGATGTTCTTACCCTTCCTGGTAGGGAAGACAAGCTGATCCCTAAGCAAAGATACTTAGAGATGTTACTGGGATTTTAAAAGCGTTCAGTAGAAGAACCAGAGGAGTTTATAGATTTGAAACCCACTGCTTTTCTAAACTGTCAGTGTGAGCAGTAGTGTGAAGGTGTTTATTGCTCTCACTTCATCTTTTTCTGTTAAAGGACAGGTGTGTTTGGGGAGGTACATGAACATCACTGAGGAGAAGTGTAAAATTTGGAAACATAACCTGTTGTATGAAATACCTGTAATACTGTATGACAATTCAGTTCCTCGTGCATTTTTGCTTTTGTGTATTATAATAGTACCCAAGAAATGGAAAAAACTCCCAGCACACATGAAAATAGTCTTGTCCAAAGAAGTGCACTCTTATGAATTAAAAAATTATAAAAGTAGCGTTATTGTTTGAAGAGAGGGGCTCACCATTATTTTGATTAAAGAATATATAAGTGTAAAGCTGTCATTGTAGCAGTTTAGTTGACATAGTGTGCATTCATTCCCCTTTCACAGTTTACAGATAGTCACTGCTCGTTTTCACAGGCTCGTGATGGGAGAGAGGGCATCTAGAGCTGAGAAGGATGGGTGGGAGGTGGAAGGAGGTGCAGGCAGTCTGGTAGAAACTTGGCATTTCTGAATGTCTAGAGATACGCTCTGAGGGCCAGGTGGGGGCTAAACACTGGCGTTTCCATCCCTGAAAATGGAATATTGCCTACTGGAGTAAATGCCAGTGGCAGGGTGTTGCCAGCAGAGGGGTGGAGCCTTGGATGTGACAGGACCTTTACCATCCTGTTTAGCACTGTCTTAGAGTGGCCTGCACAAAGCCTGTTCTAATGCTCAGGTTTCTGTCCCTGGGTTTTGTTTGCCCCAGGCAGCACACGACTGCGTTCGTTCCTTCCTCGGGAAGAATTTACTCTTTCGGACTCGGAGGGAATGGGCAGTTAGGTACAGGAACAACCAGTAACAGGAAAAGCCCCTTCACAGTGAAAGGAAACTGGATTCCCTATAGTGCTCAGTGCCCAATGGCCACAGGTAAGCAACATCTGCTCTATTTACTTTGTGGTTCCTATTCTGTCACGGTGTCTTAAAATCATTGAGATACAAACGAAGTCTGGGCTATAATACCTTTCTTCCAAGCAGTTTGTTCCTGCTGTGTTCCTGCAGTCCATTCCTGCAGTAGGAAATACATGCTTACCTCTGCTGTTGGGTTAGGTCCTTTGGTTTGGTAGCACTAGAGCTAAAACAGAGACTCAGGTAAAGATGGTCTTAACTGCTGTTAAACTGTTGCAAAGATATGCTTCAGCAAGGTTCTGCAAAAAGGAACCTTCTTCTAACCAAGTGTTGATTGCAGTATCTTGTTTTTCAGTTTCACATGGCCTGTTTTTTTTTTCCTATTGCAGACAGTGAGGAGTGTTACTGTGTCAAGAGAATTTTCTCTGGTGGGGACCAAAGTTTTGCACACTACTTCTGTCCACAGGTAACAAATTAGATATACTTTGGTTCCAGAGCTTGTCAAAGTTGGATACATTTGTAAAAGATTTTGGTGTTGAAGGTGGCAATATTGTAAAGTTGGTTGGAGCAGTGTGGAAGCAAAAGGCACAAAGGCAACGTAGCAATTGCAAGCCTCGGGTCCAGGTAGAGTGTGTTAACTGTCAGGGAGCTCTTGAGACTTTCTGGCATAAACTTTTTTTCTTGATGGGTGGATGCACTTCTTTTCATGTCAAAACTTTATTAAATATTTGAGCTCTTCGCTCCTGCCTGGTCGTCCTCAGTAACTCCTGACTGCAGCTGTTCTGTCTTCTGCTTTGTAGCCAGTTAAGCTTTACCACAATGTTTCCACAAAGGAAACAAATGGAACTCTTTGCTAAAAATTATATGTGGTGATGTAGTTTGTTACCTGGTAGTTTTATGCTAGTCTTAAAACATAAGTTTTAAAAGAACAAGAACCAATCGGTTTAAATTCTAGTACATAAAAAAGAAAAAAGTCTGGAAGGACTTTATAGTAAAAATGGAAGTGTGATGGAAAAGAAATGCTAATGGAGGATGAGCTGGGAGGAAAAAACAAGATGAAGATACATGGGACTGTTTCCAATAGAGCTCTACTGATGCTAGACCAGAGGGATTAATGAAGTGTCAAGAGTTGAGTGTATGAGGTGAAAACTAATTTGGAGACAAGGGAAAATGTATTTTAGTGGGAAACCATGTTTGTCAGAAAAAAGCGACTACAGGTTAGACTTGCAGCAACCCTTTGTGGTCAGAGCCTTGTTCTGGTTGTACAGAACTAACCATTTTTCTAGAACTGTTCTGTTGGGTTTTTTTTCTTTATTCTCCATGAGTTTAAACTATTGCTGTGCTTGAGAGAAACCTGTTTGGCAGGTGTAGACTGGAAAAATTACTTATAGTATAGGCTTGAAGCTTCTCTATTAAAACTTCCTTAAAACTTTCTCATGTGCAATTTTCCTAATTACTGGAGTAGTTTGTGACTGACTAATTGAGGTGCAGTGGAGGCTGTATGAATGCAGTCATTGTGGCTTGTTCTGTACAAAAAGTATTAGCAATAGATGAACTGATGCTGAAAAAGTATCTCTTCCAGTACTGTCTAGTTTGGTAATTTGTATTGAATTCTTTCAAGGTTACATTGAGCTCTGTAGCCCTCCAAGGGACTTGTGTGTCCTTGCCAGTTAAGGGGGCACAGCCAAAACCTGGTTATTTTCTCAGGTCAGTTTTTGGGCAGCTTGGCTCCCTGAGTCATTTCATTGCAAGTTAAATGACACCTTGGCTGGACACAAGGGAAATGACAAGAGGGTTCCTCATCCTGGCATTGTAGAATGGGATCAGAAGTGCTAATTTTTGGCAGCAGATAGTTGTTGACATACTAAGTCAGCTGTGTTCCCACACTGCACCATCAGGAGAAATGTTTCCTTTTACTAGTGGAATCTTATTTTTGGTACTGTTTTTCCATCTCTTTTTGAACCAATGCTCCTACTCAAAACAACGATCTTGATTCTCCTCCTCTTTACTATTAGAAGTCTTACTGGAATTCATTTTATATGAGCAGAGTTTCAAAATGCATCTCATCTGATGATGCAGTGCATGTTCAGAGAAACAAGGGAGGGGATAGAAGAACAGCTGTCTGAAAACCTGGGTGGCTCCTTTTGTGTGCTCTTTACAGCTTGGCTGTGAGCTGCATGGCTCATAGTGGCTGGAGAGAAGAGGTGCTTGCTGCTCCTGTGTGCAGCTTGTTTAGTGTTCACCATAGAGAAAGGTACTGCATGTTTAAGGAGTGTGCCAAAAGTAAGCTGTGGTGTGAATTAACACACCAGTCGAGATGTATTTAGTGTGTGCTCTGCTTTCATAGTGAATGCAGAATTACCAGAATACAGTGAATTTTTCCTTGGGTGTATCTCACAGTAGTAGTCTGGGAAGGCAAATTGTCACTCAGCAAAGAAAGAAGAGCTCAGCCACAAGGCTGGTTTTTCTGGAAATCAATTTTGTGTGCCTGATTCATTACCCTTTCTTTAAAATTTATTTAGAATATGGTGCCACCAGATGATTTTAGGTATCCTGACCTCTTGAAGCAGATCTGGACTGTGAATGAAACGTTTATTCAAAGATTGCTGACTTTCCCATCTGGAAGACTTCCTGTAGAGATAGCTAAGTAAGTGATATTGAGGAAAGAAGTTGTCTTTCATAATTTTACTTGTGAACTGAGTATTGATGGGGCTTTGGGCACACATAGCAAAGCTGTTTTTAATTACTGATTTTGACGTGCAAAGCTCTTGCTCTGCTTTCATTCTTATGCTTATTGAGTAGTTTAGATCCTTTGAACTGTCTCTCTGTCCCAGTTTAGATGACTATACAAGATTAAATGATCTAATTGCACATTGAAAAATAGCAGTAGATGTAAAGGAAACACAAAGGTTATTGCTTCTACTGTAATAAGGGAGGATGCAAAGCAATTAAATTGCAATACTTGCTATGATTTAACCTTAAGCACTGTCTTGAATGGAAGGTTTTGTCTAGTATCCTTTAGTCCCATTCAAGTCAGAGTCCCATCCTTTGCACAATGTCATTTATTAGAGATTGCATACGGGTTTGGTTTTTTTATTGCAAATGCTAATTTGTAAAAAGAAAACAAAATGTAACATGTCCTGTGAACAATTCCAGTGAAATTGATGGAACATTCTCCTCAGCTGGGTGCCTGAATGGGAGCTTTTTGGCTTTGAGGTAAGTGGTGAGGGTTTTAAACAAGTGTTCCTGTGGTCAGCATTAAAGAGGGCTGCCTTTTTAGTGCCTGTTGTTTGGGATGTAATACCTCCCCGGGGTTTCCTTGTCTTCTTGGTGCACTGATACCTGCAGTTTAAACTTCTGGCTCCTTTACTGCCCTGTGTTTTGTCAGCTGGCCCCAGCACAGCTCCCCTCCTGCCTCTTTTGGGAAACCTGTGCTGCCTGGCTGCTGCCATGTAAGCCAGCAAAACTCACTGCATTTCTCAGCCACAAGTTGTTTCTCATTCAAGGGGAATTTGTTGCACAGGCTGTTTTAGATCATGATTGTCTTGGAGTTAGAGAAGGTGCTTTTTTCAGTTGCTTCTAAGGTCATACAAGAAATGGAAGTCTGATACATTTTAATTCCTTAGTTAGTAGGTCTTAAATTCAAGGGAGAAAATACCTTGAGTTGCTGAGATCACAGGATTCAGTCTTTCTGTATTTTTTTCTTTGTGCAGCAATGATGATCATTACAAAACCAGCACTAGATTCTCAGGGGTTGATATGAATGCTGCTAGACTACTGTTTCACAAACTCATACAGCCTGAGCATACCCACATATCACAGCAGGTTTGTGCTACATATTTTCCTTATGTTTGGGATTATCTTCCTACATTACAAGTCTCCAGTAATGCTATTGTTATGCTTGCTCCAACCCCTTAAATATGTTTATTTACTCTATAATTTAACAACTGCAAATGTGTAAAACTATTGTGCTGTGGCAATTGGGTAACACATTGATATACTCTATTTTAATATTTGCCATATTGTCTTGTTTCTGAATATGTCTTAATTTAACCTCTTAATTTTTGTTTTCTAGATTAGCTTTTATATAGGTGGACATTTGTTTAAGTTCTCAATTGCATTAAAATAAACAGAATTTTATGATGTGCTATAGGTGGCAGCTAGTTTGGAAAAGAATCTTATTCCCAAATTGACCAGCTCCTTACCAGATGTTGAAGCTTTGAGGCTGTATCTCACTCTACCAGAGTGCCCACTGATGAGTGATGAAAACAATTTCACAACATTAGCTATTCCCTTTGGAGCAGCTATTCTGAACCTAGAAAAAGCACCTTTGAAAGTTCTTGGTAAGAAACTGAATTTCTATTGTTAAAACTAAGGCTCTCCAGATGAAAATGTGTAGGAATTCCATCAGTAAAGACTTGGCAACACCTGCTGTGTATTTACAGTTCTGTAGAATTCCCCAGTGAGAAAGTGAAGGCTTAACATTGCTTGGTGTAAGAAAACACTTATTCTGTTGCTTCTGGGTGAGTTAACAGGCCATCCCTGTGAATTCATCTGCTATTGTAAGGCTGGGAGTGATTCTATTTGGGAGGAGTTAAACCATGTAGTTCACTGTACCTGATGTGTGTGTCTGCACTTGAAATTGAAAATCATGTGGTCAGACAGCTCACAAGCTCTGAGCAGTCCACAGGAGTGTTGCAGAGCAGATGTTGAATTGTCTTGGTTTTGACTGCAGCACCTGTTCTGTTGCTTCTGAGCAGTCCATCTTTGCCCACTGATGCTAAGATGTGGTCTTCAAACATGCAGCTCTACTTTTTGACTCTGCTTCCTTGCACCTTCTTGCTATCACTCCTGGCAGCTGAAATTCAGCTTAAGGAATATTTCCTTTTTAATTGGTACTTCTTTGAGAGGGTACTTTCTCCTTCCTCAGTTATTTTTTGCCTTATAACCCATCTCTTGTGTTTTTCAGTAGCTTTTGTTGAAAGTAAAGAGCTTGCCTGCTGTAAAGGAAAGCAAACTGATCATATTTTGAGCTGTAGATCCTTTTCTTCTATTCTATCATTTTCTGTTGCCCTCGAGACTGTGTGATTAAGTCAGAGTTTCAGGGTTTGAGCCATCTGTTTTTGTCGAGTGTTACTTTATGATATTGTCATTTAGTCTGGATGAACAGATTTTTTTAAAGAGTTGCTGTGTAACAATGGAGCATTTGCTGTGTTAAAGCTTCTTTTTTCCAGAGTCTTTAGTAACTGATAATTATGCTTTCTAGCCAAACACGATTTTTTAAAAAAGGATAACATAGCATTGCAGTGGCAAGTACGAAATTTGTGTTCACCGTGTGTTGACAGAAAATTGGTGGTCTCTACTTGAACCTCCCTTGTTCCTCAAGATAGTGGAACTCTACAAGGATGTCGTAGTCCACCTTTTGAAGCTGTGCAAGATTGGCCTTCCACCTTCTGACAGAAGAATACTTACCAATTTCCTACACACAGCTTTCAGAGTTCTGGAAATACTGCACAGAGTATGTTTATGGCATTTTTAAGCAATTACTTATCAGTTTGTTTTTGTCAGCATCTGTGTGCTGTGTAGTAGTTAAAAGTTAAGCTACTAAAGAGTTAAATTGCTTAGAATTTCGTCTACAGAAATACCTATAGTTGTTCTGTCCAGACCTATGAACCTTGGGGATTCTGGATTCCAATCTTACATGGGGATGGAATGATTTTATTGGGACCACAGGCTGACCCAGTCACTTGCATTGTGAGGGTGTGAATTAAACTGAAGAGGGCAAAATGGGATGACATGTCTGGCATATTTCACTGGTTTAGTATCAGGTGCTTTGGAGGGGGAGGCAGTTGTGAGAAGTAGGCCTAGATGATCAGGTTATACAGTCATCTTTGTTGTGCTGCTCTGACAGTTAACAGTGCTGCATAGTCCTTGGGGAAAGCAGCGTGTGTTAGGAAAATGTGGATGCTTCTGAATTAAAATCACTCTGTAGAGACAAACCTTCTTATAAGGCTTGTGTAAAGTTATTTTTCCACTTCTCTTTTTCTTCTTTTTGTTTTTTGTTTTTCTTTTAAGCTTAATGTTTTTAAATGGAAAGTGTTCCTCTGGTCACAGGTAATGGAGATAGTGTTCATACTATAGATAAGACTAGAGTTATTGAATCATAGTTCTTAAACTTGTGCAAATACAGGAGCAGGCATTTACTCCATTGTATAGGTGAATATGTATGTTATCTCTGTTCCTGTGAGACCATAGGTGTTTCAAAGTGGCAGCAGTTAATTTTATTTTTCTTTGCATCTTTGTTGGGATTGTGAATAATCCATGCATCCGTGTCTTGAACATTGTTCTTTGCTTTCTTGTAGGCACTGATGTTTTTCTAGAATCTTTTTAGTAGCTGGGTATCTGTGGCTGATGTGTTAAATGCTTAAAAAACATGGAAAATACTCCTTTGAAAGCTAACAAAAAATAAATTGCATTTCTTTAGGTAAATGAAAGAGGACAAGTTATACAGTATGACAGATTTTACATTCATGAGATACAAGATTTGATAGATATCAGAAATGACTATGCCAACTGGTTCCAGCAGCAGGTATTGGGAATGGTAAGTTGTGTTGCTTTTCATTTGGGTTTTTGTGGGTTTTTCCTCCCAAGTTTTGGTTTGTTTTATCACTTTAGAGAAGTCTGTAGATTCTCTAAATATGGGCACTTTTCTTTTCATAGAAATACCTTCCCAGTTCACCAGTGCTGAACAGACTCGTGTCAGGTCCTAGCTAAGGAGGAATTATTAAGTAGATGTGCTTCTTCTAGGGTGTCATCTTTAGGACTGACACTGCTCAAGACTTGAATCTGCCAATTAGAAAGTGATTTAGAATGCTGCCACTTGAGACTTGCCATGTCAGGAAAGTTAGAAAAGTAATAATTCGTGGTAGGAAAACATCCAGAATAATCTGAATTTCTGTATAAGATAGGTTCAGTCAATGAGAAAGCTGAGATTGTCTTGGATAATGAAGCCAAGAAGCATAATAGGGAGTTGCAGGGGCAGATAACTGATGTATTCTACTTTGAGTATAGACATAAGAGCTGAGGTCATTAATTCCTGGATATGTACACAGAAGAGTAATAAATGGGAGTAAATTACTGACTGTGCAAAGAATTAGTGAGTTGGATAGGTTTTTGTCACAGTTCTTTCACTTAAGCTTTTAAGGACTATTGAGTTAATATGCTTTTTGTAGCCATCTAAATTTAACTTTTTTGTGACAGTACCTGGAAGGTCCTGAACACAGGAGACCTACTTTTGGTGTGCTTTGTGGATACAGAGGAAGTGATGCAGTGCACCAAAGAATTAAAATTGCAGTGTGAAATAATAACAGCAGGGACACTGGGGAGTGTGGAGAAGCAATGAGTCAGCACTGGCAGCCAGGACAGCCAGGCTTGGCTGAAAAATCAGCCAGTGTGTGGGGAGGCTGCTGTTGGCAGCCCAGAGGGGTGGTGTTCCCAGTGACACAGAGAAGCTGGGGTGAGCACTGCAGGGCCTGGGAATGAGGGGCAGGCTGTGTGTGTGGAGCAGAGAAGGGTCTGGAAGTGGTGGAGTTTTAAAGATGATCACCTCTGCAACTGTTCTTTGAATGGAGGTAAACAAACACAGAAGGCATGTGTCATGCTCAGAGAAGGCAGTACTGAACATGGGAAAATGAGAGCTGGGAAATTGCTTTGTAAAGTCAAGCTCCATTTGTTAACTAAACCAGAAGATTCAGCACTACATTACTGAGAATATACTAGGTACAGAATTTTCCCTTAACAATTTCTTGTCATGCATTTGTACAGTTTCAAGTTGAGCAGAAAAACTTACTTATTATAGGACTGAAAGAAATTCCATGGGCTTATGCAGATGTCCTTTGGACATGGTTTTGATGGCCTTTTCCTGCCTGCATATCCACCAGTTTCCTGTGTTCCTGCTTTTAAAATTATAAGAAACCCTACTTGCCTATTGAAACAGTAAAAATGAATCAAAATTTCTTTTGCCAATTTAATTTCTATTGCCATAACCTGTGGCAAAGGTGTTTACTCAGTTCCTTAATTGAAAGGGAAAAGTAAAGAAGAAAAGAGAACCTGAGAAATATGCAGAGTATTCTCAGAGAGAAGTTTGGTGGAAAAAAATTAGTCTTTCAACAGTGAGAAAAAAAACGAATGGGGAAAAACTGAAGGTACTAAATAATGGGGTATTGATGTGAATAGATGTTCTTGAGATACAGTTTAAAGGAGATGTGAAAAGCCATTTGAATTAGGAATAAATAATGGTGGATACAGGAGGAGTTCAAAATTGAATAAGTCTGTCTGGAATAATCAAATTAGAGGTGTCAGTTGCTTTTCTCATACCATATCTTACAGATTCAATTGATTCTTGAGACTTCATGGTATAGTGGTGGGATCCTTTTGTATTCTTTAATTTTTGCTCATTAAAAATGTTTTGTGTTTAATTTGACATGCTGCAGTCATTTGAGAATGAAAAGACATAGGTAAAAACAGGTGTCATTTATTAATGTGTGGGAGTAAACATTTAAAATGTTTAATTTCTTGCATCCAAGAAAATGTTATACTTTAATGCTCCTGTTTTTAAAGACTGATAAACAGGGTGTTGAAAGACAAGGTTGTATTTGGTCAATGAATTAGAATGTTTGTGGTTAATATTTATTTTTCAGTAAACCTTCTCTTGGGGGGGGAATCTGTAAACAAATACTTTTTAAATTCTACATCAGAGATGAATAATTAATGCAGACACTAATGCTGCTTTTTCATCTTAATTATTGCTACCTTTGTGCAAATGCTGTCATAGGATGTCAACCATGGATTAACTGAGGTAAGATTGGTTGCAATCTGATTTCTTTTGCAGAATGTAAGGAAATCAGAAATGTGAATGTCAAGGCTTGTCTGCTGTGTTCTGTTGGGAGTAAAGCTCTGAGTTAGCCATGGCTGTAATCTGAACTGATCTTTGTGGGGCAAAATATGTAATTCTCTGGGTTGCAAATTCAGAGCAGCAGTTGGAAAAAAGGGCTACTTTTAGATCCAATAGCTGCAATAGCAATTCTGGAATTAAAATATGCTAAGTGAGAGTGTTGCTTGTGTCTGGTTTGGTTTGATTGGGTTTTGCTGAATTTCTTTTTTTTTTTTTTTATTTTGCTGAAGTAATAAACAATTGAAAATCTACTTAATACTGCTAAAATGCTTTGGTCTTGCCCTGATGATGAGTCAAGATTGAGTTCTCTGTCCAGTAAAATAGATGTATTAAATGAGTACTGTCACAATGTTTTTTTTTCAGCCACGAGTGTGGCTTTTAAATCAGCAGAGCTGTGACGTGGTTGTTTCCATTCTAGTTAACAGATATTCCTGTCATAATTTGCACATACCCGTTTGTGTTTGATGCCCAGGCCAAGACAACTCTCTTGCAAACAGATGCAATCATACAGATGCAGGTAAGAGACTTTGAATGACACCTGGGTTATTGATCTGAGCCTGAAAATAAGTAGGAGGCATAAGTAATGCTCAAGTAACAGGCTCATGTAGGAAAATACAAGCTTGATTTTGTAATTCCTAGTAAATGTAGTTTCATATGGCTTTTAAAATGTTTATGCACATTCAATGTGAGCATGTGATGGATTCAAGGAAGTGGTCACATTGAATGTTTCTATTAACAGTATTGAATAGTATTAAAACACACAAACTTTCAACAGTTCTCTGCCATATTCAGGACATTTGCAACAGCGTTCTGTTTTGCAAACAATTTTAAAACAAGAATTATAATGCAAACTAAATAAATTTCATTACGTGAATTAGTTTTTAATGGATGTTTTCATGTCAGATTTATATTAAGCAGCTTAGTCTTCATTAGATAAAATGTAGGGTTTTTTTGCTTCATTTTGCTATCCCCAAAGTATTTTGGTGGTCTACAACTTCCCTGAACATTAGCATTGATGAGACCAGTGGGTAAAGGAAAGATACATCATGAAACTAATTATTTCCTGAGATAAAAAAAAAAAAATAGAAAGAAAACTTGGGTAATACCTATTCCCATCCATGTTTTCTGCTCTTTTAAAGGCAAGACTGATGGACAGTTAATACTGGCAGGAGTCTTTGATTACATACTGACACTTCCACTTTGTTTTTTTCCAGATGGCTGTTGATCAGGCTCACAGGCAGAATTTGTCTTCTCTCTTTCTGCCAGTGTTTGAGTCTGTCAATCCATGCCTGATACTAATGGTGCGGAGAGACAATATTGTAGGAGATGCTGTGGAGGTGCTAAGGAAGACAAAGAATGTAGACTACAAGAAGCCACTCAAGGTACTACAAATACACATTGCCCAGAGCGTGTTTCGCTGCGAATAATGGAGAATGTTATTGGGCAAACCTTGTTTTACAGCCTGCCTGCAGTTCAGTGCTAACTGAGTGGTGTGTTTCAGGTTATTTTTGTAGGGGAAGAAGCTGTTGATGCTGGAGGTGTTCGCAAAGAGTTTTTTTTGCTCATCATGAGGGAGTTGCTAGATCCCAAATACGGAATGTTCAGGTATTATGAGGAATCCAGGCTGATCTGGTTCTCTGATAAGGTAGGGTGTGATCTATATTTAGTGATTTTATTTTAACTTAGAGTATTTATATTAATAATACATGAACATAGTAGCTTGTGGTAGTTTTATTTCAAGAGGAGATGCTGAAGCAAGTGTTCTCATAAAATGTTTATTATTAAATGTTGGATAAAAACTTTCCTCTTCTGTTTTCCCCATACCTTGCTTAGTCCTTGCCAGTTGTCCCCAACTCAGACATACTAGAAAGAAGTACCAGCCTGAACAAACTGATTCCAAGAGGAGAATCAGTAAATGGTGGCAGAGGAAAATTCCTGCACTGGCCTGTTGAGCAGGTGTTTCTGTGTTCACTCCCAGTGCTGGGTGTTAGGTGGTCATGTAGGTGTACTTTCTGGAAAGGTTTGATCATTTTAGTCCTCCTTCAGAATAAAACACTGACTAGGGTGGCTGTGTCACCAGTGCCTGAAGGTTTACATTTCCAGTTTTGCTTGAAGCCTCAGCTGTTAAGTCCAGGGGGGCCAATTGGGAGCTCCCCCCTCTTATAAGTAATAGTTTTTAACTAAACTGGCCTATCTTTAAGCACTGAACAGTGCCATAGGAGGGCCCTGACAAAACCAGGCTCTTCCTGCAGTGTGTGTCACCTGTAACACACAGTGTGTTGTAGCTCAACCCTTTTTTTTTTTCATCCTGAGTAGGATTCTGTTTCCTTGGTTTTCAGTCTCAGATGGGTAAACCTTATCCTGTTTCCATCAGTACTTATGGATACCTACATGTTTAAAGAAAACAGAAATGAAACTCAGATTATACTGCACTGTGCACTTTTTCCTGGACTCTGCAAGATTAAAATAACTCCTTTATTTTAAACCATCTTGTCTGTTTTCTGTTCTTAGACCTTTGAAGACAGTGACTTGTTTCATTTGATTGGTGTTGTCTGTGGGCTAGCAATATATAATTTTACTATTGTAGACCTTCATTTTCCTCTGGCTTTGTACAAAAAGCTATTGAATAAGAAACCATCCCTGGATGACTTAAAAGAATTGATGCCAGATGTTGGCAGGTAAGCAAGAAATTAAAATGGGTGCTGCTTGGACTTACTTTTGAAGGCAACATTTTCCTTTAAGAATATGATTTTTTTAAAATTTTCACACTAACTGGATAAACAGCTCAGAGTAATTTGCAGCCATCGTGTCATTGGGGGAAGAACACACAGTGTTGTTAAATACCTGCTTCTGAGTGCTTGGTGTTAGTGTTTGTGCCTTTTACTGTTCTACAGGAAATTTAGGGGAAAAAATATTTGAAATTCAAACCCCTTAAGTTGTAGCCATTAATTTTATAAGCCTGAGTGTGAGCATAGTTTTATTTCCAAATGGCTTATTGAAGTCCATCATGAAAATGGTTTTGCATATTTCAGGAGCAAATACATTTTAAATATTTGCCTTTGACTAGGGGTTTGAATAGGAGTAATGGTAGGAGGTTTGGGTGAGTGGAAGAGGATGTTTGAGTTGCCACACTGTTGTGAATACTGAAGTTTTCATAGATTCAAGGAGAAATCAAAGATGTTAATGGGAAGGCCAATCAGTAGTTATTAAGTACTTACTGCCTCTGATTTGGGAATCCCTTAATTGAAGTCTAAGATAGGCATCTTCTCTCTTCACACCTGGGGATAATCAAAAGGAAATAATACCACTAGTAATAGTATAACCGTTGCTTGAGATGTCCCAGCACTGCACAAGGTGCAAGTCAATCAGCTAATAAATGAAATGACAGTAGAAAGGTACTTTTAAAAACTTGAATTATCAAAGTATAGATAACACTTCAGGAAAATAAGTTCGTTTTTCTTTTCCTGGGTACAAGTCCTTTGTAACTTATTTTGCAGGGGAATGCAACAGCTACTGGACTATCCAGAGGATGACATAGAAGAAGCATTTTGTCTTAATTTTACTGTAAGTTTCATACAGTGTTTGAAATATGTCTTATCAAGCTCATACCATCTGTTACAATTGCCTCTGATGGGGTGTTTGAGCAAAAACATCAGCTGCTGACTCTCATGAGTTTCAGCTTCTGTCTCTGCCATTCCTGTTGCTGTTAGCTGAGTGGTGGGAAGAAGTACTTTGTGCAATAAATAAGGTTTGTGCTGTTTTTGTTTCAAATAGATCACTGTGGAAAATTTCGGTACAACAGAAATTAAGGAGCTTGTTCCTAAAGGTGCTGACATTCCTGTAGTCAAACAAAATAGGTGAGTCCTGTGGGTTGTTCTGCCTTGGGCTGCTATACATAAGAAGCTGTGGCCTCCTGCACTCCTCTTGGAGGCAAAGCTACTTTGGCTGTTTCTGAAGCTGTTCTCATGTGTATTGTTAAAATAGCTGTTGTCCATTATTGACACTGGCACAGGCTGCCCAGAGAAGCTGTGGCTGCCCCATCCCTGGAAGTGCCTGAGGCCAGGTTGGATGGGGCTTGGAGCAACCTGGGATAGTGGGAGGTGTCCCTCTTCATGAACTGGGATTGGATTAGATCTTCAGAGGTTCCCTTCAGCCCAAATCAAAACCATTTCATAAGATTAAAAACGTTTGTGGTTCTGCAGGAAGTTATATATCATGGAAATTCAGTGAGTAATGATAAGAACTTTGACGTGAGTGCCATTATGTGGCAACTATTCATACATGAATATTATTTCAGTCAAGTGTTCCTTTGGTAGAGCAGATAACATTAGATAAATTAGTGTAGTGTTATTGTCAGAAGAATGTGTGGCAGGTGGGTTTTTTCCCCTGGTTGAGGATTCTGTAACTTCAATTTATAAAGGCAGCCTCTCCCACCCTTTGTTCCCTTCCTGCTCCTGGAGGATAGGTGGAATATATCTGGTGGTGCTTTTGTCCCTGTTTGCAGAATACTCCCATTTTGCTCTCTGTCCATTCCTTTCATGCATTCCAGTCTGTTCTTTAATCTTCATGAGTTCTCTGTGTTCCCAGAGTAAAGGGAGAATTGCGTGGAAAGAGCATTCATCTGAATGCACATGTAAAACATGATAGCTGTGCAGTTCTCTGGTGTAGGTTTGATGTTCTGTCACAAAGTGACAGTAAAATTGGAGTTGAATTATGAGAAAAGTTTCAAGGTGCCCATGGAATGCCTGCTGCACTGTCATCACACATTGCCTTGCAACAGTGAAGAATTCCTCTTTGTCAAGATCTAAATATTCCATGATGCTTTAATTGATTTTAATAATTATTAACATACACTCTGCCACTGTAGAAACTAACAGCGTTCACTAAGATTGATTAAAAAAAGCCCCTTTATATTAAATTATCACATCAGGGAATTTTGGTTCCCCCCTAAATGGTGCAGAAGATGTTTCCAGCAAGATACGAGAACTCCTTGTACCAAAGCACAGATAACAGGCCATCTGTTTTTCTGTGTCTGTCCCAGCTCCTTGGCACTGATGGTTCTACTGTAAAAGGCTCAAATGTCCATTTGAAGCTGATTAGCAGTTTTAGTGCAAATATGGCAACCTTTATAATAAAAAAAATACAAGAGTGAGTTTAACCCATTGATTTCAGGACTCTGCATGGAATTGAGGCCTTCCAGGTCGTTGCCTTTGGGTCCAGTTCACTGCAGTGCACACAAATAATGCATACAAATAAGGGAAGTGTTTATAGTGCCTGAAATGAATAACACTGTATGTTCCTGCTTTTCTGTTGCACCTTAGGGACTCTGCCTTGGGGGGGCATAGTGGGGAAATACATTTATGTCCCATTTTATCTTCACTGTGGTTGTAAATAAAGCAGAGAATGTAATACATGAAGCTCCTCTTTGCTTCATTTTCTACGCTGTGTTCTATACAGAAATGGCTTCTGCTTGATTGGTAATGATGTCATGTGCTTCTTTTTTATTTTCTCAACATAATTCTTCTTTGTACAGGCAAGATTTTGTAGATGCATATGTGGATTACATCTTCAACAGATCTGTGGCTTCCTTATATAGTGCATTCCATGAAGGCTTCCACAAAGTGTGTGGAGGTAAAGTTCTTCAGCTCTTCCAGCCCAGCGAGCTGCAGGCAATGGTGATTGGGAACACAAATTATGACTGGAAAGAACTGGAAAAGGTAAGAACCATAGTTAGCTGTTGGTTTCACATCATTTTAATTTCAGGGTGCAAAAGCAGCTAAGTGTCCTTTTGAGCTCTTTCTAGTTAATCACTTCTGATCTCTATTGGATTGATTGACATCTTAAAACATCAGTGAATGAAGATCCTAAAATATTATTTACCTTCCTTTAGCTTTAAAAGAAAAGGCTTTAAGCTTTTGCATCTAATTTCTGAAGGAAATCAGAAGAGAAAGGAAGAAAACTCCACAGAACCCAAAGGGCAGCTGTGTATGATGTATTGTGTTAGAAGGGGGAAGGTGAACAGAATGGACACTGTTACTTAAAAGTAAATATTCTTGATTGGCAGAACTCAGTGAGACTTTGTTGGGATTGAAAATGCTTAGAAGGACAGGCATCTGTCCATATAGCTGAATTCAGAGTGAACAGCTGAAGGAAACTGTCTAAGGAAGGTAGTAATGTGTCACATGCTGTATTTGTTTGCACAAACTGCACTCCAGTGAACAATAACCCCATTCCCTGCTCCTTTTAGAATACAGAATACAAAGGTGAATACTGGGCAGACCATCCTACCATTAAAATCTTCTGGGAAGTTTTTCATGAGTTGCCTTTGGAGAAGAAAAAGCAGTTTTTGTGTAAGTATTTGAAACGACTTCACAGAAGTTTCTCAGTGAACAGGATCGCTGGGGTTTCAGGCTCTTGCTGTAAGAGGGCAGGCATAGGGATTTGTCTGCAAGGATGTGATTAACTTTATTTGGAAGAAAAAAAATCATAGAGAAATCATTTATGAGCTTCTCTCTGATTTTGCTGGGGCTGTCCTGAGTAATTCTGGGTGATGAGTAGTTAAAGATCACAGTAGCCCAGAGTAGCATTAAAAAAACAAGAAAACGCAATCCTCCCAAAAGCCAGCAGCCTAAACTGCTGCTGTTATTCATCTAATGATGAGGATTTTTTCTTGTGTTTTGACGTAAAGTTCACAATCTCTATGTTTTTCATTGCACATAGATGGGATCTGGGAGTTGTAACTGATTGGAAATATGACAAGGTACTGATGTGAGTGGAAATGTACAGATAACAAAGTCATCAAAGCTGCCTGTGAATGAGGTTTTGTTGAGAATAGATCATAGATTAGTTTCCAGTGCGGATTTGGAATTAAAAGTTGTGTTGCATGAAAACCTTTATAGTACTTTTGTCCTCTCCCTCTGTTCTTTTAAGGACTGTTTAGTTTCATATGCCAACATGAAGTGCTTTCCTTTATGTATCAGTTGTTGTGTTACAGTTGTGAGTTTATATCTGTAAATCAGAGATCAGATTACATCATTTTTCCCCGTTTTTCAAACTTAACAGAACTTCAGTGTGAAAAGCCAGCCATTGCTGGAGTTATTAACAAGGCCAGCAATAATTAGAACTGCATATGTGACATTTATAATGTCAGTCCTAAACTAGTTACAAGACTTTGTTTTTTTTTCTTGGCAGTGTTTCTGACAGGCAGTGATCGTATTCCAATTCTTGGGATGAAGTGTCTTAAACTGGTCATCCAGCCAACAGGAGGAGGAGAAGATTATCTTCCGGTAGCTCACACTTGCTTTAATCTTCTTGATCTTCCAAAATACACAGATAAAGAAACCCTAAAATCTAAGTTGATCCAGGCCATAGACCACTACGAAGGTTTCAGTTTAGTATAAGTTCAGAAATGAGAGTTCTGTGTAATGTGGGATCATTAAGTTTTCGTGTCTTTCTCGTGATGGTAAATTCAGTGGATTACATGATGCAGTTGATAATATAACTGGTTATTTGCAAAACTGTTCAGTGGTACGGATATTCTTGGGAGCCAAAAAACATTTCCAAAACTGAGGAACTGTCTTAATACATACCTTGTACAAAGCCATGTGGATTTTGCCATCTTACAATAAAAATGAGAGTATTATGGGAGTCAAGTTTCACTAACCTGAGTTAACATTTCACCTTCTGCAAGCAATTTGGCGTGTGAGTGCATGGGAGACGAGACCTGCTTCAGTTTTTCAAATCACTTAGTAAGAACATTTAACTTTTTTTCCCTGATAAATTCACTTGGTAACTTTTCATTTTGTAAATAATAAATTTTTGTGATAAAATAGTTATGTTCCAATAGCAGTATGGTTTCTATTGCTTGTAATTGAATATGAGCTTCTTTTATGGCTTTTAACAAAGAAGTGACTACTCTGATTTCTGAAGATATCTATTTTTCTGGTTTGTTTTAAGAACCTTAATAATGCAAGTGATTGTTTAAGAGACATTCATCTTCACAATGTACAATCCATGAAGCAGTCACTTAGTGCCGATACGATACCAAGCCGCATACAATGGCATCTTTAACATGTGGATGGACAAGCTGACTTACTACACTGTTTTATTTTTAAGGACTGATTCTGTAATTAAGTGGACACAATTATAAAAGAGGTCAATCT
This sequence comes from Scytalopus superciliaris, assembly GCA_013400415.1. Lineage (NCBI taxonomy): Eukaryota > Metazoa > Chordata > Aves > Passeriformes > Rhinocryptidae > Scytalopus > Scytalopus superciliaris. The sequence goes on from VXBX01007519.1 coordinate 123,326, forward strand.
ATCATTTGCAACCTCTGCAGTCATGTGTCAAGAATACAGCTTAAGAGATGCACCAGCCGATTGTTGCTGTCAAGAGGTTAAACGTTTATTTTTAAATGCTGAAAGCGTAGTTTATGGTTTCTAATAGAATTTTCACTTTTTTCCAGATAAATACATTTGAAATAACCTTTAACACCCCTATCCCCTTTTCTTAAGATTTTATTTTTAGTATAATTGCCCTGAGAGGATTGTGCTTAGCTGGACACTTTCAGATTTGACTTTTCCTTCTCTGGTTAAATTCCAGATTTTGTGGTGTTAATGCATATGTGACTTGCAGCTGTGAAACAAATATTTATTTTTTTTAGATTTTTAAATGCAGTGAAAGAATTCAAGCTGTAATAAAAGACTTGAATGAAAACCTTTGTTGGTTGATGTGTACTAGATGCTTTTAGCATGCATATTTCTTCAAGTGGAGAGCAACTTTTGCATGCTTTACATCGAGAGGTACAACCAGGATACCAGGATCTCACTGGAAAAGCAGGGAAATCCAGTCATTGTAATAAGTTATATAACCTGCAGTTTCTGGCAGTAGATGTAGATATGGTACAAAACAGGTCAGTACAGTTAAAATCACTCTTTTTTCTTGGAACTGTTTTTAAGGCTTTCTTGTGAAGTGTAACCTCTTAGTGATTTCTTGTATGCAGCCCACATTCCTTTTCCAGCATTTGTTACCTGACTGGGAAATTCTCCCTCGTGTTAAAAACAAGCAATCAACAATTACAAAAGCAGCTTAATCTTACTATACATGGAGGAAGGAAAAGGAGAAAAGGAAAAAAAAAAGTATTATGCAATCATTTAACCAGGTAACATTAAAACAACACTTTTAAGTTGTGAAGCACTAAGATTGTGAAGGCAAATAGCCCAGAATTAGGAAGTGGCTCATGCAAAGCTGTCTTCTCCTTTTTCTCTTGTGTATTATTACATATCCACATGCTGTTAGTTTTTTCTGTGGGAGTCTTGCTTCATTTGGTATACATGGTTGGAGTCCGCTGAATAGCAGGGGGTTTACGCTCAGTTGTGCAGGGCCAAGTCTGGTTTAGTGTGTATCATTTAAATCCATCTCTTACTCTCTGGAAGCATTGGTGGGATATGAGTAAATGTTGGGAGGGTGGGGGGGTCTTGAATGGTTAAACATCACCTTAAGAGCCCACTGGCAGGGCAGGGTTAGAGTCACATTCCTCAGGACAGCATTCTCCTGAGAATTCTGTCTGCAGTTTTGGCCTTAGTTCTACTAATTTCTGCAAGAAATGGAGGTGGGTCCTGCAGTGGTAAATGCTGCTGATTATCTTACAGGTGTTAGTTCATTCTGTGCAGAGAGGCAGGTGCCCAGTCACAACAAGGTAAAGGATTTCTGTGTAGTCCTAGAACAATTAATGGTCACTGTAATACTTCTGTCAAGCAGTTCAGTACTTTCTGCAATGCTTGTATTGCCCTTAGTGCATTTAGCAATCATAACAGCCCTGTGAAGGAGATCTGCTGAAGTTGAATACTTAAGTTTCCTCAGCCTGGCAGAAGGTAGGCAGCAGGAGCTGCTTTCTCTAGCTTAGATTAAGTATATTTTACATAGAATATTTGATGCTGTGCATCATGTAAGGCAGAGAATAACTAAAACCTTCTATGCTGAGCTAGAATAGCCATGATGTTAATGAAGAAAGCGAGAGCCTTGTCAGATCTTCAGTTAACCAGGAAAGCTTGTGTACCCCTTTTTAAAAGAATAATGCAAACAACTGGGGAATGGTGGTAGTTTGGGCTGCAGTGGGAGCATTTTACGGTAATCATAATTTTTTTAATACAGTATCTGATACCAGATTAGCATTTGGTAACGATTCAGCATTATCACTGTAGGAGGCCAGTTGCATGTCAAACCTTTATCCATCTCCACCGTGGTTACTGAAGAAGACTTGCTGTTGTCGTAGCAGTGCAGTCATGGACTGGATTTACTGCATGTCATGGTAATAAAGGCATGAAGACTGAATTTCCATGGCAGGACTACACTACTTGGCTACTTGGACTATACAGGTACAGCTGATGTTTGGCCCTCATTTTCCAGGGCAAAACTAGGAATGCAGTGGGCCCTCCTTAAGCACAATGATTTGTGTCCTTTGGCACTTCATGGGAGTTACTATTAATGAGATTGTTACTAATCATAGAGCATGAAGCCATGGTATTCCCTTTAAGAGTGCTCATAAGCTACTTTTAAAAAGATTTTAATTCATTGCACCTCTCTGTGCTGCAACAAACTTGATTTATCAGTAGTAAATGAAGCTTAATGTAATCCAATATAAACCATTGTAAAAGAGCTCTTTAAAGGCAGATGAGGTTCTGCAGATAAATGCAGATAAAAGCTTCTAATACTACAGTTTTCAGCATGATAGACTGGTACATAGTGAGCACCTCAAGAATGACTGTGTTGACTTTCCATGTGCAAGCAGAACTGTGTAGTTGAGGGTACTGTGGACACAACTGCCTCACCCAGTTGTTGAAGGGGAGAAAAGAGGAAGAACAAAATGTTCGTTTACCCTGGTAAGTGACAGGTTCCCATTGCTTACCAAGTGGGTATTTCTTAGTTGCCAGGTCAGAGGGGGGTTTGGGTGGTCTAATCAGCTTGCTGTTCTGGTCTTTCAACCTGCTGTTCTTGTTTCTGTGCAATGACTTCAAAACCCCTACCTAGATCTCAAAAGGTGTAGAGCATCTTCTGTCACTTGCCATGGCCAGATTTAATATGGCACCTTAGAGCCCCATGAAATCCCCTTAGCCTGGTCTATGTGCACACTGAATCAACAAAACACCACCACCAGCCATCGTTTCTATACACTTGAGTTCCCTGAACCTGTGACTGTGTCCTCAGGTTCCTTTATTTTCTTGGGGAAGGGAGCCTGTTCATACCTCTATAGATTATTTTACTCTGTGTTACCTGTTACAGACTTCCTTTGTACGAGTACCCTATAACTTTCTAAATGCAAACCTTTGCCTGCCCATTTCTGCACTGGTGCACATCTGGTGAATGAGAAAGATATTTTATCTTCTGACCACAAGACAGCCTGGGGTGGGATGAAGGCACACAAACCCGACTGGCAATAACATGGGCACCAAAAACTGAGCCAGAGTACTGTATGTACAGACCTACTGGCTTCTTATTCCCAGTGAACTGAGTGCCTGCAAATCCCCCGGGTTTGAACTTACTTTATTGATCTTTTACAAAACAACAAAAGAATGTGTTGCAGATGCCAGGAGTGTCATCAAAGCCCCCTGGCATGAGCTAGGGCAGCAGTCAGCATTATGGTTTTTTTCCTCTGGCCAAAGGCACATAAATCGGTTTGGGATTAGTGGGAAATTGAGGAGTTACTAATTTCAGCACAGTTGGTGTGTATGGTGTTAGTGGGGATCTTGGTCTCACCAAGGATGGTCTTACATACCCAGAGCATGTGAATCCTGCACAGTGCAGTGAATGTCTGCAGGTATTTTCTGCATTCCCCCACGTGCCTGATTACATGAGGAAACAAAAGATTAATGAAGACTTCAGTTTGAGTAGAGTGCACAAGTCAAGTTTCCTTCCCTTTTTTGAGCAAATACAGCAGCTTGTGCATTAGAAGGAACAGAGCTGGCAGACTGTAGCTAAAACCCACTTTCCTACAGAAATTTTACTTGTCTTTGAAAAATTCCAAAGGCCAAACTGATTTAATTGATTGTGGCTCAATTCTGCACCGAGGCTCTGTGTGTGCACCTGCTGGCTCAAGCAGTGCTGGAGTTGTCTGGGAGCTGCGAGGAGCATCTCCACCCACCCGAGCTGTCTGCTGGCAAGGTACCATCAGCACACCCCGGGGGGCTGGGGTTAGGGCCGGAGCAGACAGGGGGAGGCCAGCTGGGCAGAGGTGGGAGAGCAGCACCATCCTCAGAGGAGGCACTGCTGGCAACAGGCCTGCAGTGAGTGCTTGGAGAGTTTCAGGGTGTGTGGGTGTTTCTGACCCTTTGCTGTCTCGTGCATTTAAAAACATTACGTGTTTTCCATAACCAAACCCACTAATTAAAGATGTACTGGATTTAATGCAGACCCATTGACAATTCGTGGCCATTAAGAGATAATTATGAGATTTTTAAAATATGGACTTCTTTTCCATCTCTTGAAATACTTTTGCAAGGCCATTATTGTGTCTAATGTATGAAAATAGGCTGGAAGGGGACTAGGAAATTACTTTTTTTCAGTGTATCTGTTTAATATAAATACTAAGGGCTAACATGCTTTCCTAGGGCAGTAATGCAAGTTATGAGAAAAATAAGTTCTCTCTTTTATTGAGATTGTACAAATTACAGCTGGACCTGAACATGCTCTTCCATGCTTCCAGACAAATTTTATGTAAGGTGCTGAGTACTTAGAAATAAGAAAAATCTCTGATAGCAAATGATTCTGTGATTCCCAGCATTTGTGTTATTATTGTGTATGCACTTAAGAGTTGGGCTTGATGATCTTTGTGGGGTCCCTTCCAGCTCAGAATATTCTGTGACTCTGTGATTATAGTTTGGGGTTCCTCTACTGTTCAAATAATATTAGCACAAGAAAGAACAAAATGCAGAACATCCTACAGGCTTTTTCCTTGCCCAAATGGCAGATGGAAAAAACCCACTTTCCTATGTAATGCCTTCTATTAGCTAGGAGTGTACCTTGACTCTGTAGGGCACTTTTGTTAGTTTTTTAAGGTATAACTAGAAATTAACAGAAACCAGAAATCAAATGACAGTTTTAATAGACTTTAGAACAGAGTGTACAAGTATAAAACACTGGTTTTGTTTTTCCAAAAGTTGCAGGAAGATAGCCAGTCATTTTAAACAGTCTTCTACAAAACATATGCCAGTAGATTACATAAAAGACACTATATACAATATAAAAGAGCAGAAAACAATCCTCACTGTAAAAATAATTTAAAACAAAGTATTTCAATTTAAAATATCTCCTATAGCACAAACTAATACATTGTGACATGCAAGTGAAAACTAAACATATTGCATTCTTTAGTGTAGCCAAATAAGAGCTGTATTAAATTTGGACAATGAGACAACATGCCAGCATTTCCAGATGAATACAGGAGGCTGTTCTTAAATATTTATTCACTGATGTATCTTATGTTCCAAGAACAGCTACTATACATCTTCCAAAATGTAATAAATATTAAAGCAAAGTATATGAATAATCTACATTGTAGAGTTCATTTGGGCCAATGTTGAAAAAGTGGTTTGTAGAAAAATCCTGTTTCATTTACTACCGCACTGTGCAATTTTACAAAATAGTTCTAAAGGCTTGGAAACAATCTGCACTTGAACATTTGCAACATCCAGTTTTAAGGCAGCCTAGCACTTGACATCAGAATGGGAGAAGCTTTGCTTTTCATATGCCAGGTGGAGCTAAAGCTGCTGGGAAGTGCCTTCCCAGCCTGAAACACGACCTCAAACCAGCAGGCTGTTAATTGAGCCACTCAGCAGGGTAAGTGGAGACTCTCGGTATTTGAGTCAGTTTCTCCTGCTTTTGTTGCATCCATAGGTACAAAGGAAGAGCTTAGTTTTCTGTGCCTTCTCACATGCTGGTAGAAACACTATTCTCAACTCTGCTTCCACATTAGAGCCTTGGCAATTTATCAAATGCTATTTATAATGCAAGCTGCACTAGATGTGACTGCTGTATACAGTGTGACAGACTCCTGCTGTGGGGGATCCTCTGTGTTTAAATGCCAGATTCTAATTGCTGAGGAGCCAATGTCAGCATCGCTTCATGTCCATAGGAAGTATTCAAGTCAGCAACCTAAGCATTTTCACAGCACTTCTCCATCTGTCTTAAAAACATTGGATTCCTCAAGTACTCCCTGTCTTGTTTCCATTTCACTATCTGCTCGCATTTAAGTAGGTCTCAAACATACAAAGTAACTGTTAAAGCAAAAAAAAAAAAATTAGCTGCCACAGTAGGTCTTAGAAAATGCCAGTGTTTAATGACAGACTAGGTGTGAATGAAAGGTTTAGCAGAAGCATAAGAGGGTTTTAAATAAACCAAAGTGTTACAAAGCAAGAGGTGTGAAAATACCATTCTTTGGTCTAAATTAGCTGTTCCCTTTATATTAGTTTAACATTCCAATGGCTTTTTCAAAACTGTTTAAAAATAATATAAGCTGAAATTTATTAAGCAAAAATATGTATTATATACATGGATGCCTGATCAGACAGATGAACTTAAAAGTGAACAGTGACAGTTGTTTAGATAATCCTAGTACCTTAAAAAAAAGATGAGTTAGTGTTGAGTGCGCAGTAATAGATTTTTATTGAAAAAGGTAAAAAACTAAGCATGAAAATCTGTTTTAGTTATTTATAAACACTACATCCTTATGGTTTCCTTGCTCTAAATTCAGACGTAAACATTCATTCTGACATGCCAAAGCTCCTAATGCTGGTGGAAAGTTCCTGTAACCAGTCAAGGATCACTTTACAACGCGTTGCTTGGATGTTCAGTCCCTGCAGCTTCACTTGTGTACACTGGCTCATCAGCTGCCGGCCCGTCGTGCTCGGCTCCATCCTCCCCAAACCCAGGTTCCTCCTCCCTGTTGGGAGCATCCTCGTCCTCTATGCCATTATAAAACTCCTCGATCTCGCTCTCGTCCTCCACGTCCAAGCTCTGACTGTGGCACGAGCCACTCTCGCTGCTGCTCCCGCAAGAGCTGGAAGATATGATGTCGTCTTCAGAATCCGAGTAAACCTCAGCACCGTGGAAAATATAGCGGTTGGGTGCTAGAAACAGATACTGAGTACCTGAAACAGAATTGCAGCAGTCAAGGAAAGGCAAAGATAAATGATTCATACAAGACCTGGCAGACTTCTCGTTAGAAGGTATCTGCATATATGCATTTTTATTTTCAGCAGTGAAGCTTAACCCACAAATGAGACGGCACGAGAAAAGCATTTATGTCAATGTATGTGTATTTACTATGAAGCACAAAACAAATGCTTCACTGGAAACCTCCATCTTCCTTCTCCCCCATCCCTTTGACACCAAAGAGCATTTATACTTAATGTTTAGCAGCTTTTTTCATCAAAACAGGCACTTCCAAGCAGGAATCATCCCACTGCAAGACAGATGTCTAACACAGATTAGATGAGTCAGATGCTGGAGGACTGATCTCCTTCCACTGACTGCGGACTGAACCTTGGATCAGACAGCAAACTGCTACTTGGTTACAATTAGCCCAGGCAACACCACTCCACCTCAAAATAATTACAATTGACAAGTGTCAATCCATGTTTTTCATAGGAAATACTCACAACTAGATTTCCATTACCCATGACAGAACGGGAACCCCCTGCACCGAGGATCTGGCAAAGTCTGAAACCAGCCTTTGCTTTGGGAAATTGCAGTTTAATACCTCACTCCTTACATCAGGTAAGAGACTGGAGGGCTTTCCTGGAAAGTCTAAAGTTTCCTTCAAAATGTGCCTTGCTCCAGCTGTGAGACTTGCTTTTAACTCCTGTAATGACTTCATCTGTCAGCTCTACTGCCATACCAAATCATGGCCTTCTGTGACCAACCTCCTCTGAACACCTGAGGGTCAAACTAGTTTTTTTGGAAACGCGCTTGAAAATGCTAGAAATGGATTTATTTTTTGATATCTACCTTCAGCCTCCTAAACTTTCATCTTTTGGGTAAAGACATAATCACTGACTGTAAAACCTATTATGAAATACAAAACCCATTTCCTACCGGCTTCTCCAGAAGAAATAATTCATGCAATGAGTTATGTAGACAGTTCTCTGAACAAAAATAACCACTGAAACCCACTTATTCCCTCAAGAGAAACTTATTTATTGCTTTAAAGTAAGTCTAACATAAACATCTCATTAAAAAAAAAAAAGCAAAATACTGAAATTACTTAACACTTACCATCCAACCTTTTGCTAATCTGTTCTTTTGCAGGTCTGTTTACCCAGCACTTCTTCAGCATTTCATTCTTTTCTTTATTTTCTCCGTCGTTAGATCCATTTTCCTTCATTGTTTCAGAGTTCATTAGCTCACTAGTGGGATTTTCAGGGTTTTCTGATGACGTCTGTGTGTCCTGAAGCTTCTCCTCTGAGCAGGCCCCTTTAGTTTCTGAGGCAGGCTCACAGTTTTCCACCTTACATTCAGGTGGGTGTTCCGAGGACACCACGGAAGGATCTGGTGGAGTCGTTCTTCCCGGTGAGCTGGAGCCTTCGGAAATGTTCAGAGGGGTAGGTGGGAGCTCAGCCGAGAGCATGTCGAGCTCCTTGTGCGGTCGTGGAGGCTTTTCTGTTATTTCTGAAAGTTTTACTGAGTTGTAGCAAAGTTTTGTGTATTCACTACCCAGCCTTTGACATAATTCATTAATAATAACGTCACAGTCTCCAAGAAGCTCCACGTCAAAGTGTAGATGAGGCAAAGGTTCCCTATTAATTAAGATCTGAGGCACTTCATGGGGGATGGAACCTAAATACAGAAAAGAGAATTCAAAGGTAGGCACTTGAGTTTTGCTTTCAGCACAGATCTACTGAGATTCCTCAGGCTTCTCTTTGTACTTTCATTTCCAATAGGACCAAAACAGCCAGATCAGAAAGAAGCCAAGCAAATCCCAAATTTCACAACAGCAGTCTGAAGTGTCATGCCTACTGTAGCCTACTGCTTAGGCATTTTCTCCCCTGCTTTTTCCAGCTAAAAGTGTCCCTCAATCACTGAGAAACACAGGTACAGAAATAATGACTACAGTAATGTTTAGTGAAGTGTTACAGCTTAAAATTAGTACTATAATCTCTTAGAATTATGTTGATTTTGTGCATTTATGTACTTAAGTGTACATGACAAATATACTGCTGGTAAATGACACCCCCTTAATTAGGTCAAAGTATCTTGAGGTTGTACAGGTTGTTCAAGCCCACTGTGTGTCATTTAACAGTGATTTCAAAATAAGCTACAACTCATATACCTAATGTACCTGATCTGGTTTTTTGATACTACCTTTAGGTCTTTTGAGATGACTCCTTTCTAAGTCTTTCAAGTAATTATGAAAGTATGTTACAAGCAGGGAGAAAAATCAATTGAGTTTTAAAACAGAGTCATTCAAGTTTTAGAAGAGTACTTTTCAGATTATCATTTCATTACCTTGAGATCTACCTGGAGTACAAAAAAGCACTTAAAGTTTGCTACTTTCTCTATTTTGCATTTCAGCTTTACATAGGCAAGCAGCTTTCATCTTAGATGCTTAATCTAGTTTCCTCAAGCCAAAAAGTATCTCTTAGAGTTCTTCACTGAGAGTTTCACTTTAGACCCAAATTTTTGGAAGTAAACATTCCCAGAGATAGTCACTTACTTGGAATCAATGCTACTGGTCTTACTTTCAGTGAAGACCCAATGACAATAAGGAGATCAACCTCATTTTTGTCGTACTTCATGGCACGGTGGAACTGCTCGGGTAAGTTCTCTCCGAAGAACACGATGTCTGGCTTCATGATGGTGAGCGGCTCGTCGGGTGGGCATCTGGGACAGCGGGGCACAACCTGCACCACAACACCTCCTGTTACTGCAGGACAGGCCTGGGCCTTGGAAAATGTCACATTTATGCATTTCACAGACACTGGGCAAAAGGCAGGGAAGTTTCAGTGACAGTGCCTCGTTTCATTTTTCTGTGGATGTACAGACAAGTCCATTTCTTACTCTAGCCTGCAGCAACTGTGGAGGCACATAAAGCTACAGCAGGAATAAAGAGGGAGAAACCAGGCAGATCTACAGCACAATTCCTATCTGACAATTAAGGCAAAATCCCGAAGTCATGCTCAATACCAATAAGCAATCAGCTCCCATTTGACAGGAATGTATTTTTCTTGGTTTAATCAGAGCAAAACCATAGATTTTGCTGCCAGTTTCCATCTGAGGATCTGATACAAACCCCTCCCTACGCAGAGTCTGTTGCAGAGCTTTACCTCTAGTCTCTCCTCTCCTCCAAAAGGGCACGTGTGTTACACACACAGACCAACACAGCACTGGGGAAGGAGCTGGCTAAAAACAGGCAGGGTAAGAACAGGACAGAACTTTGTTTGGTCTCCATTTAAAACTCTTCCAATTCTTCCAAAAACAGAGCAGAATCCTCATTTGCTGGCAAAAGTGGATCAGAGTTATGTTTGTGGAGAAGTAGGCTCCCTCGCCTGAAACCAGAGGGCTTCCTGGTATCTGGGACCTCTTCCAACTCTTTCCTATCTTTAAGATTTTTCCAGAGAGAAGAAAAGCAGGATGGTGATGACTGACAGATCTACAGACAAGACTTCAATTACCACTGAGCAATTTTCCTTTTAATAGTTAAGTCCTCTCAGCTATAGTGTTAAAATACAATGCCCCAGAATAAATCTAAGGAGCTAAATGTGGCTGCAGTCCTAGAGCAATCATCACAAGCTATAAACTAGAGCTATAAAGGTGTAAAGAGATGTGTATTGCCTACTGTAATTGGAAAAGATGTGAAAACTGACATTTAATTGCATAACAAGTCTCTCTTGTACAGAGAACAGCTGCAGAAAAAAATAATATGGAATGTAGAAAGTTTAAATCAAAGAATTAGTTCTGTGGATGCCTGTAGTGGGACAGAAGACAGTACTCCCCAAATGAGAAAACATCACAAGCAGAAGGTCTTCCTCTGGTGTCAAAGGACCTTTCCCAAAATTTAAGTCGTTGAACAAAGAAAACCTTGTGGGAAGGACGCCTAAGGAGCAATTTGGCACAAGAACTAGGAACTGGCATGGAGGAAACCTTCACATTGTACCCAAACTAAACAGCATCCAGTAACCCCACACTGAGGGGAAACCAACTGAAGAATTCCCCAAAGAGGAGCAGATGGCCAGAATGAATATTGAACTTTTTCCTCAGATCTTTATGTGTTAGAAAGAAAACTTAGACAAACAGCTTATACTTTTCTTAAGCTTTTCCCCCTGCTGTCTCCTTTGTTCTCAGTGATGCCTTTGCACTTTTTGGAAAGTTAAGGAGGGTATATAATTTGCTCTGTATTAGGAGGAAGATGAAATGAAGACCTCTAACTTCTGATTTAAGTGAGTAATATTAACTCTGTTTTCATAATTTCTCCCAGCAAGGCCAATGACTTGTGACTTAGTGGATCTCTGTCCCTACTGAAACCATCCAAGTCACTGCAGTGGACCCATAAATGCATTTCCACACTACACTACTCACCAGCTTTTCTCTGCTAATCCTCAGAGAGGTCATCAGTAAAGGGGAAGATTTATTCCAAGAGCTGAAATTGATACCAAGAAGTCAAAGCTGCAAAATTGGCCTCTAATAGGGTCCTCTCTCCCTCCAGCAGCAGCTCCCCAAACCCCCACCAGCTCTGCGGATTCATTTCTCTAATTGAAGAAAAACAGAATTTCTCACTGACTGTTGATGGTATCCATATATCAGAAACAAGATTAGTGAGGATTACCCTGGCTTAAGAATAGCCAAAAGCTGGGGCATGTTTTCCATTTCTTGAGCCCTTTCTTCCTAAATCTGAGACCCTTTCATCAGTTCTTGAAGCTGCCAAAAGTAAAAGTGATATTTTTGGGAGTGACTGACAGTTGTTTTACTTGGATGTTCTGTGTGCTTTACATCTGCTGCTGTTTCTCACCCAGAGGGATGGTTGTGTACAAGAGAGGGCACAAGCACTGTATCTTGGAAGTGGCAAATGAATGAAGAGCAGCATCTTTCTAAACAGATGATCTCAAACAATCCTCAGTACATAACCTGTTGAAAGGAAATCATGGCAGAAAGATGTTAGCCAGACTCACTTCCTTGTGAAGCACTTATGGCCATCAGGGGATGTGCCACAGCAAAGGAAACGTATTTCTAGGGAAAACTATGGATCTGGGGCCATGTGTAAGTGAACTTTGAAGGAGTGGAGCACAGCAGAGACCCAGAACCGGGACTATCCATTGGGGCCCAAGTGCCAAAACCACCTTTGTGAAGGAGGACTTGTTAGAGAACAGAGCTGTTGAAATCAACAGTGTTTTGTTCCATTACTATAGAAAAATCTTTTGATATGTGAGGAACCAAATTCTGCATTTTGGAGAGGCAACAGAAGAAGATACTGCATAGCACTGGGCTGAGAAATGCACACTACAGAATAAAGATGATGATGATAAATAGAATTCTTTTTCAGGCATAAAGGAGGAAGGAAACGTTTTCTTTCAGTTGCTCTATTCCTTTGTGAAATCGTATTTCACAATACCCATATTATTTTGCATTATGAAAGTATTTCAGTTTTACAGCTAGGACCAGCACTGGGAAGATATACCTGGCAACAGGGCTGGGACTCTCAGCTAGGGCTGAGAGACTGAGTGTAAGAAGCTCCTTGAGGCTCATCTTGCAAGAGAGAACCCTCTTTGCTCCCGTTAGGCAGAATTTTCTCTGCTCCCCGTTTCTGCCATCACAGCACAAGTTTGGCTCAGCATAGGAACACACAGTGATTCAAGGGGTGCTTAGAAAAGGAGACTAACAATCCAAACAGAAAGTTAAAACATGCTTAGAAGGAAGAAAACCTAAAGTCCAGCCAGCTGGTTTTGAAGGTAAAGGAGCAGCAAACATCTGTAAGATAAAAAGTTCTCAAAAAGAATATTCTTAATAGTAAAGTAAACCATATTTCACATTCAGTATTTCAGTGTTACAAGGCTTCAGGCTTAAGAAATTCATCTTTCTCAAAGCTTTAACTCAAACATCTCTTCTGAAAGGCTTTCACTGAGTTCTATTTCAAATGTAATACCTGAAGGATTTACACCTTTTCCATGTTTCTCATCTAAAGTTGCAACTCAAGAGCATTTATCAAAAAAACAGGAGCCTGAAAGAGTCTTCTTTCATTTGTATAAACAAGATCTTTTTGATCACAGAATCATCACCTCTGCTGCTTCAGGAGAAGGGGAAGAAAGGCAAAGAGGATCTTGCCAAGTCAAAGGTTCATCTGCTCTGACAGAGCAGAACCAACTCCTGCCTTGGCCACAGGGCACTTCAAACCCAGATGTGGGGAGTTCAGACTACAGAATAGTTCAGGAATCCTGGAAAGCAACATCCAACATCTCATTTGATCCTTACTCTCTGGTTAGCAATCTCTCCATGCATCAGATGCTGTTTAAATGTATTTTTAACACAGGTAAGTGCTCAAAGAGCAGCCAATATTATAAAAAGCTGAAGAGTGCTTTCTCAGTGTGACTGTGAGTTCAGGTTAAACAAAACAAGTATAAATCCAAGTTTCTACTTACCATTTAGCCTCTACTTTTCTCAGAGGTGCCATTAAAAACAGACCCTTATGGTTTTGTTCTGGTTTTTCCCATTACCTAATTTTTGCAGTATACTTTTAAATACCAGAGGAAATACTAAAATACAGAGAGGCACTTTTATGAAACATATACAAAGATATGGAGCCTTTTAGAAGCAGATCCTTAAAGCAATCCCAGCATGGTGTTTTGGGCTTTGGTTTTTTGAAAGAATTACTTATTAGAAAGCTGCAGTGAGTTCTAGTAAATTTTTTACCTGATTGAAAATATCTTCTCGAACAACTTCACAATCAACTCTGTATTTACAGATCAGGCAGGAAGCTGTTGCAAAGGAACCTGAGGGGAAAAACCCATACGGTACAATCAGAATTTTCAGTCATTCAGATTTGGTCTTTTTGCCCAAGCTGTTTTGACACAAAGGCTGTTATGTTGCAGTGCTACAGAAATCAGGCATTAAAAAAAGTAATGTAAAATTAAGAGGAGATACTTGTAATACTAGAATTTGTCCTTCTAGATGTTAGTCTGTAGAAACCTTGTTTTAAGAGTAGCTTAAAGTAACAATTCAGATCTTTTTACAGCATGTTAGGGACAAGCTTGCCAGGCTAGCAGGCCTAACCCTCCCTGAGGCATCTGTTGCTGCCTACTTGCAGCTCTATTACATGAATTACTTTTGACCATCAGAAGGATTTGATCAAGAAGTTTGCTGTCCCATGCACGAGTTGTGCAGAGCCAGCAGCCTCCAACCACCCAGCTACAGCAATGGCAAGGAATCCAGTCTGGTTCCAGATGTACTGGTTGCGTGCAAGAGCCATTTTCAATTCAGAAAATGCATCTCAGACACCACAGTTTTCATGGCAGGACCTTTACTGTAAGTCTGCAGTGAGAAATGGCTTTGAAGGTTCACATATGAAGTCCCCAAATCACTTCAGGGTTCCTTGTTGACTGCTTGTGATTAACTTGGCTTTGCCACAGCCAGAGAAAAAAGGTAACTACAGCAGTGTATTTAAGTGTATTAACCCTTACAGAAGGTGTTTTATTTTCTCTTTAGCCACTATTATTAGTCAAAGATCTTTTGGTAAAGAGCAGCAACTGTGTATCTCATGAAGCTTGAAACAAACTTTACGAATTTCCAAAGGCCTCAAAAATCTCACAGTCCATAGCATGTTCTTTAAAAATCTATTTAATATTAAGTCACCTTACACAGGACATGCACTAAAGGTAGTCTGCAATGTCATCATTGTAGTGTGCAACTGGAAAAATGGGGAGCTTGAGCAGTGATATGCCTTACAAATGTGACAGCACAGTGTTTAGACAATTCATTTGCCAGAAGTTTACTAAATGATCCAAACATGCACTTTAAGAACCAATTTTCTGCATCCTTTCCTTATAAATGAGTCTTTGGACTGTCAGCTTGACATATGCAAGTCCTTGAAAATGGAAAGCATATCAAGCAACTAAAGTGATTCCACTCAATTTGGCATCATAGTTACAGAACATGTATCACACTGAAGGTGTAAGGAGATGATCTCCCCTTCAGCTGAACTGGTGATTAATCCACAATGTTTTATACATGAGGTGAAGTCACTGAAGTGTCAGGATGTTTCAAGATTTCCGTGGAATATAACCTAAATAAAGAGTCAGGTGACAGCCAGACTCCCATTTCATTGATAGACAGTGAGAGGGATCTATGGCAAGACTGATTTCCATGCTGTGTTCTTGTACAGATCAAGAAGCACCAAATGCATTTTGGAAGTCATGGTCTTAGCTTGTGCAAGCTTCTGATTTAGATACTTCAGCTATCTAAAAAAAAAAGCTTTAATTTTAGAAGCAGAATATTTGTTGGCAAGAGACAGGAGTTGAATAAGAAAAAGTTTAATTCCAAAGCAGTTATCTTGTCACATGCACCACTAAGAATCATTCCTACACACAAATAAGCCCACTAACCATGACACTGTATTATCCTTTGGATTCCTGCAACCTGTTCCAGGGTGTCGATGTTCTGAGTATAGTTGCGAAGCAGCTTTCCTTCTTTGTCCATCAGAGCTATGAACTTGTGACAGAGAGATGGCTGGAATTGTCCTGGATAGATTTCCTAGGGAATTCAGAAGCACATTTGTGAGTGTAAATGTCTGTATTTTAAGGGCAGCCATTCACAGTGAGCTAAATCCTGTCACCGGGGATCATGTCAGCAATTAATGTTGTCACTCCCTGTGCACTTTGACCACTGCTCTGGATCCAACCCTTCATTTCACAGTTCAGATTCTGATCACATCAAGATGAACTGCCCCTTGCAAGCTGCTATTTTGTTCTTTATACAGCATAAAAGCAACATTTAGATCTCTTTCTGGTTTTGATAATTATGGAATAGGAAAGCTTTTTTCCCCCCTTTTGAGGTGTCAAGTAACATTGATATTTGTAAACAGAAACATATATTCTGATAGACAGAAAAGGAGAAGAAGGAGTAAAAAAGTTAAAAAAAAAAGAAATATTGGATTTGGACTTCTCTGGAAAAACCTTCAAGTATGTTGACTTTTTTGCTTGCTGTGGCATTTTTTTGTTTGGGGTTTTTTGGAGGCTTTTTGGTGGTTTGGTTTGTGTGTGTTTTTTAGTATTAAAAAATGAAGGAACTGAGTATATTAATGAGCATCAAAATATGGTTATGTGGATGGGAAACTTTCAGAGAAAGCCAAGCAGAAGAAGAGCGCATTGGAATTTTTTTTCCAATCTTTTTAACATAAGAGAGCAGTATTATAAATTGTGAGCAAAGGGAAGAACAAGTGAGCACAAGTAGTGGTGATTGATTTTCACAAGTCCTTACTGGTCCTATAGAAATTCTTATGTTTTGGGTTTGATTTTCTTTTGATCCAAGGAAATTGCAGGCTACATGCAATTGGGTTTTTTTTCTTTCACCTGTGTCTACAGCTTCTACAATTCCTTCCTGCCTAGGAGATGTACTTGCTGCTTTTGAAACTGTTTAATATCACTAACATCTTTTCAGCTGTCTAGAATGGGTGTGAGTATCATGAACTTCTAACAGGAACAGTAAAAACAAGTTTAAAAAACAACAAAAAAGAGAGACTATTGCTAAATATTTCTAGCTTTTCATCTGACTTTTAGTGTTGTTATTGTCATTACTGACCAAAAACTGTTGGGGAACCATACCTTTGCAAACTTAAAAAACGGTCTGGGATCCTTTCTGAAGTATTCTATATCAAACATTGCTTGAGGATCTGGAAGGTCTGGGAAGTCTACAGCAAGGCGTGCATAGATGCCATCTCTGGATCTAAAGTCAGGTATTCCACAGGACACAGACACCTGGAACACATTTTTGCAATCTGAAGTAAGGGACACTACACATTGGACTATAAAGAGTTGCTATGATAGAAACTCTGGGAACCCATATTTCTGGGTGCTCAGAGACATTAAGAACAAAACCAGTCAACCAGTCTGGGTATTCTGTATTTATTTTTCTTTCCCCCTTGTTTTTTTTTTTTTTCCTTTTTTTTTTCTTTGAGGTGGGGGCAATATAACAATTCCCAAATCACAAGCAGGAGAGGCAGCACAGAGACAAAGTTTGACAAGTGGCCAAAACCCCCTTTAGTACAGTCCACACAGGCAGTACCAGGACACCAGAACTTGCTTTTACCACTGGAAGTTTTGTGAGATGTGAACAAAAATTCTGAATACCTCTGCACTGAATTTTGGTAGTAAGTGTTCACTGATCTGCCAACTCAGGCTTAGACAAGGTGGTTAATATTTTCAAATTTTTCATATGTGCTAACACAGTGACAGAGTAGATTCTTACTTTTGAATGATAAACTTCTTGTGATAAAAACAGTTTATTGGTAAACACTGTTTATCAAAACATTGTAGTAGTCAATGAGGACTAAAATTATTGTCTCAGACTACCTCAAAATACCATGGAAAGAGGAGGAGAAACAGGTGTATGAAAGTATAGAGAGCAAGACAGCAAGACTGTCTGGCAGGAATAGCAGTGCTTTTTGAAAACTGATCTGAATTACTCATCTGCTCTGAATCGTGTCACACCATCTGTGTGTGAACAACAGAAGCAAAGCATGATCTGGTACACAGGTAAGAGCTGCAAATGTGCAACAGGTCAGAAATGTTCTTTAGTAAAACAGTAAGTAAGCTTATTACCATCTTAGAGCAGCACATGCTAAAAGTGACATTCAGTCTCATGAAACCTGATCAAATTCTCCTTATGATCCTTCCCTCTGCCAACTCTTTAATTTTCCAGTCCTATTCTATTCCCTCGACCTCCATCTGGTATTTTAAGAGATCCACTGAGATTTTATTTAAGAAATCATTACCTTTGTTTGAAATGAAAAAATGACTAGGATAGAGAATGTTCTGGACAGATAATGTGTTCTTATCCCATAACTATTTTGCATGAAAGCAACTAAGACTACAAATGTCTAGTAATTTTTTGTTACAAGAACAGAGATCCTGTCATTTCCAACTTAAGCTCCAGTCCTTCCTATGGCCTTTCCTGTGTCTCCTCCTCCCACCAGCAGTGTTATGGTCCCATCACCTGCCTGCTGCAGGTAAGTACTTGACCCCCCCGTCTGCCTATTTTCACACTGCCACTGCAGGAATACATACCCCAGCTCCAGTCAAGACCATTATCTTCTTGCATTCTTGTAAAAGTTTCACAGCATCATCAATGGTATTAATATCTTTCCTTTTTTTCCTTTTGGGTGGCTCTGAAAGGATGTTTATCACGATTTGCCACAGAGTCATATCATCCAGTTCAGGAGGGGGGATCGTTTCTGGCAGCAGGTCCTTCAGAATCGTCCGTGGGTCTGTACCCAACATGAGATGCTGCTGAACAAAAGTGTAGGGACCTAAGGGAACACAAAGAAAATCAAAAATATTTAAAACTGAGTCAAGTAATGCAAATGATTATGGTCATGGTTAGGTTTAGTAATGCTTGCTACTACAGTTTTATGAATCCACTTTAATGCTCCAGTCATCAAAATCCCTGTGTATTTTGGTCTAAATTCTGAAGTGATAAGACAGCTAAAGACTTTATTTGTATACCATTATTTTATGTTAATCCGTGAAGAATTTAATAGAAAGTCAGTCAAAACAGAAATCCCAGTTCAGAGCAAACTTAATGGCTTTTAGAGGTGCACTGATATAGCAATGGGGTTTTCACAGTGTCTCCATTTAATGGCTTCATCTGCATATTCCCAAGGTTCGGTATTTACAGGAGTAAGTTGAAGAGACAATAAACATACATATACCTTCTAGTGGTATTATAAATCATGACTTTAAATAGACAAATAGGGCCCAGCAATCCATGGAATTTGTTGTTCTTTTGGTCATCTAACCTCAATTATTTCAGACATGACCTCCTAAAGCCATCAAATCAATCTTTCCAGAACCACTCGAGATTAGGACTGTAGAAGGAAAACAGGTTCATCTTAAAAACCTAAACTAAGAGTTCCCAAACAGTCATCACTAACCAAGTTACATATAAAGAAAACAAACGTTATACATATTTATCAGAAAGGTACCAACAGTGATCCTGGAACAAGGGATGACCAAAGACAACACACGGGCAGGTTTTAAGTAGAATATTGTGTTCTCACAGTGTATTTCCTTGCAGCTATTCTTGTCAATACTGGCAAAATGAATGCTGTGGTATTGTCACACCTGCCAGTTCCATCCCCACTGCACCCTGGCAGCCACTGAGCCCCACAGATCTGGCCCCTGTGCAAGGCAAGGACTCTGCACTGAGTTCCCAACAGCCACACTTCTCCATTGCTAATGTGCAATATATATTCCCAAACTGATGTCACAGTCAGTCTGCAGGGCTCACTCTCCTAAAAGCACACAGGAATCATCTTCTTGTTCCTTAAAGAATTAATACTAAATAAATAGGGTAGAAATATGCCATAAATCAGTTCAATTTACAGTCTGTGTATGATTTTAATAGAGATCATGGTGGGATTTCTACTCAAGAAAAAAAACAAAGGCAGTGACAATTTTATTCAAAATACAGCAAGTTTCAAGATGTTAATTTTTAAATTCCTGACATAGCATACAGAATACAGTAAACAATAATAAACTGCTCAGAAGCACTAATTGCCACAGGGGTTTTTTGCAACAGATAAAACTGTTTGCAGTCTGGGGAGATTTAAGTAACTGTTCAGAGGCAAAGAGCATCTGAGAACATCACAGGGGCATCTACCTATGCGTGGTCTTGGGGTCCAGTCACTGGAACTCGCATGTGAGGCTCTGTCGTCCTCGTCGCTGTCGCAGGAGTGAAAGCCATTGGCCATGATTTCATCGCTGAGGAGGAAGTTATCTGCAAGAGACAGCACACCAGGAGGGTCACACCCCAGCCACAGGGGCACCAAACACAGCACAGGAGTTAAAACTGTATGCTTTTACATCTGGTAAAAAAAAAACCACCATACAACCAATGAGCAGTTTTGTCACTTGGGCACAGAAAATGTCTACTTTTCAAGCCATCGGTAGATTCGCTGCAGGATTTGCCATCTTAGTGCTGGGCTTCAGTGGGCTGGATGCTGACCTTGAGGAAATTTCATTCTACAGAGTGTTGGGCATTATGGATATTGTATCTTTAAAAAAAAAAAATCCAAATATTTAAAAAATATAATTAAAAATACCTTTCTCCTGCAATTCTAACTGCATTCAGCTCATTGAAAAACTGGGTAAAATGAAGACATGTCACCATCATAGCTCTTTTTTAGGATCATTTTAACAGCATTTTGGAAAAAAAAAACCCCAAATACACATTTGATATAACCAAGTTACAGAATTTTGTGAGGGTGTTCCCTTGCAGCTAAGCCACATACCCACTTTGTGATATTTCAGTGACACAAAATGTGCTCCTTTGAACCACCTTCACTAATTTTCTCTCTCTCACTTTCCCCTGCAGCGGGGTTTGGCTCAGAGTGCCACCCAGTGTCACCTCAGCTCAGCCTGTGGCCTTAAGCCAGAGTAACTCAATCTAACTCCATTCTGGGTCTCCGTGAAGGAGTCCAAAGCAGGAGGAGACACTTGTCTTGCAGCATGTGTTACTGAGCTCACATTGAAGAGGAAATCTAAATTCTAACCTGAGCAGCTTGCTAGAATTTGGACTACTAAACCTTTTTATTACTGACTTTATTAGAAATAGCCACAGCATCTGTAGGTTAATTTGTTGAAAATCTTAAGATATGAACAAAGAACAACAAATTTCAGTCATGCTCTCTAAAGCAAAGAATCACTGTAATAGTTTTCAGTCTCTGTCTGAAGAACCCCCTCTATCAGCTGTTGCTTCACTTGATGTTAAATAAAGAACACCACAAAACGCCATCACTTTTTTTATTCAGAGGTCACGTTGTCCTTTCCCTTGTTGGCATAAATGCTTTATTCTGATTAGAACAGAAGAGGTCAAAGACAGAAATTTGCTGTGTGTTCTTGCTGTCTTGCTCTTCTCAGGCCACAGGTGCTCATGGACATTACTATGGCTTATTAATCTACACATTTACAGCATTTCACTTCCATCTCGTTATGTGTGAAGTCAGTGAACACATTAAGCATGAGGGAGAAGGAAAAAGTGGATTAGTACCCACCAATAACTGTGAGATGCAAGTTTGACTAAAATGACCCTTATAGTTTCTGTATAAAGAATCAAAGCTTACATTGTGAAAGACTTGTCACATACAGGCCACAGTATCTGGGATTTAAGAAACAGTGACAGATACAAGCAGGCTAAAGTAAGTTTAAATTGTAACAATCCCCGTGAATTCATTTGACTTCGCGAAGGACTAAAGGGAATAATGCTTGCCAGAACTAAGCCAGCCACAGCAAAACATGCCTGAGAATCTGAGGCACCTGAGCAATAAGGCACTGGTAAGAGATCACCAGCTTTGTTCTTTGCTTTTCCAGTGCTGTTTTAAAACACTGAGGCTATGCCAGGTTTATCCTGTAGCTTTGCTCCTTTGGCAAAGGCAGAAATTTTCTGTAGAGTTTTACCATGGAGTCAAAGGTAAAATATATTTAACTGTATTCCAGGATAAGATGTAAAGACTTTCCTGGAAGAATGCGGTGTCTGACACCTTTCAGTAAGTCCTTCCAAAGCCTTGCTTTAAAAAAAGACAAAATAACAACAAAAAACCAACAGAAACCCTATCTGTTTGCACTGTGAGGTGCTTTCACACTGATGCTCCCCACCAGCACGCTTAAAAATATGATCTGAAATAAACTTTTTAGAAAGGTTACAGTTTAATTTCGCGCCGCAGTCATTGACCGAGACTGTCGCTCGCGGTTATTTAAATAGCTGGCCGAGCCTGCTGCGCTTTCTGTGCAAGTTTCCGAGGAAGAGAAACAGGACTGTTATCCCGGGCAGGCGCTATGGAAAGGCACCCGTGCTGGTGACCCTTTGGATGGCAGTGCCGGCCGCCGGCGCGGCAGCAGCAGCGGGGCTGTCAGTGCCGGGCCGGGCCGTGCCGGGGCGCAGCGGGAGCCGCAGGGGCTGCAGGGCCGGGACACCCG
>VXBX01007519.1:145456-172123 GCA_013400415.1 Scytalopus superciliaris
CAGGGCCGCCCGCCCGGCACCGCCTCCTCCGGCACGGCACGGCACGGCACGGCACGGCACCGCCTCCTCCGGCACGGCACGGTACGGCACGGCCCGAGGGGGCCGAGGGGGCTGGGGGCTCGGGCTGCCCGTCCGCGCCCCCCGAGCTGCGGGCGGGCCCTGCCCCCGCCCCCTGAGGCGCCGCGCCGGGACGCTCGGAGGTATCGCCCGCCCCTCGTGTGCTGGCACTGTGTATCTGAGCCCCCCGGCCACCGGGCCTGGGTTTGCTCCCGCAACACCCATTCCATCCGTTTCCATGTGCCCCGCCGGGCTCCCTGGGACCGCTTGGTTTGTGTGACATCCCCGGGACTGCCACCGACACAGGGCTGTGGTCTCCCTTTCACGGGTATAAATTTCAGTGTTGTGTTTAATGTTCCTGCTCAGCCTCACAAGCCACTTGCAGAACAGTTCTAGTGAGTTTCATACACTGGAATCCCTAGTTTAGTGACAAGACCCAGATTAGAGAAGCAGAATTTTCTCCTTTCAGTCCTTGATTGCTAACAGCTTTAAAAAAACTTTGGATTGAAATTGTTGCCACGCGAGTTTTGGCTTCAAAAGGTATTATTTTACAGATAACTGACTTTATAGGCAGTCTATGCATTTGTAGGGGAGGGAATTTTTTTTCCTGGTTCTTTCAGGTGTTAACAACGCTTGAAAATATATACATGCCATTTTTCACACTGTTTCTCAGAACCAGACGTGAATCAGATAGTTTTTATTATTCTCTGCAAATTTGCATGCAAGCGTTCTTTTTTCTTATTGAAGCTCAGGCAAGAATCAGATTTCTTAAAAAGCATGTGCAAGGTGGTTTTGTCAGCATATAAAGGAGAGGTGGGGCTTTAATCCTGTTATTTTGGTGGTTATTTATGCAGAGATTGCTCTAAGGAAGAAAGTCTGTAAGTGATGTAGATACATGATCTGAAGGTATCAGTGAGGGAGTGACTTGAGGATCCTTAACCTGCCTCTGATTTTGCAGACAATTGTCATGCTAATAACGGTGTTGAAGTTACCCTTAATTTGGGAAGTCTGGTAGTGCTTGCGTCCTCTTCTGTTTCTGCAGCTCTGAGCTTGTGTGGGGGCAAGGATGGAGAATGAAATGCCAAACTCAAATGAGATATATTGTGCCTTGAACTTGTAAACGTGCATTCTGCCCTCGGGAAGCCAAACCACTGGAATTGGTTGAAAAGAACTGGTCCTGGAAGATCGGATATATTTTAGGGGAATAAATTCAGATAGGGATTTCCAGATCTTGCTGTTCGATTTAAAGGGCCGTTTGTGACTTTTACAAGGTGTTGGTAAACATCCTGTTACACTGAAACAGAATTTTGGAGTCTGGCTCTAAACAAGCAAAATTGTTGGTATATGTAAGGAGTGAAGAGGTGTGTTTTGTTGGTGGCTGGGTACAGAGAACAAATACCAGATTTCCTCACCTCCAGAACTGTTTGTACATCCTGAGCAACACTAACCACAGCGTGTGTAGACAGTTATGTGTGACATGTCCTGTGCTGTGATTCCCTTTCAAATAAACCTTATGTCCTGGGGCTAATCTTTGATGGGTTTCTTCTGTGTGTTACCTACAGGTTCTCTTATGCTGCTCTTTGATGATGCTGTGGGAATTGCCCCACTGAAGTCAGCAGGAGCAGCAAAAGGCTGAGTTGTTATCCATGCCAGTATTTTGTGCCCTCCCTACACAAACGTTCAGCCTGTGCTGTGGGACCCTTTGTGCCCCAAGCCCTGGGCATATTGAGGGGCAGGGGCACAGCTTTGGGTGCTGCTGCAGCTTGGATTGAAGCCTTTGTTAATTTGGCCTGAGCAGATGAGTATAGATGGGACCAGGGCTCCAGTGAGCACATTCCCTGTGAACAAGCAGCTTGCAAGTCTTGGGGGTTTGGCACTGGAGTCCAGCTCTTGGGCCTGCAGCTCCACAAAAACAGACACTGAAAGCTGGGCTGGAAAAGGGTTAAAGAGCCTTCCCTTTCACCTCTGGCAAATATGCAAGGAATACTTGGAAAAGAAAGGGATGTCAGGAGTGCTGTTGGGAGGAGGGACAACTGTTTGTTTTTTGTCCTCCCCAAAGTACATTCTATTTCAATATTTACATACTCTCTTGCTAAAAGGCTTTAAGTTCTTTTCTATACTTTCCTTATCTAATATTAAATTATTAATTTAATTTAATAGGAGGATACAGATACGTTTGTGATTGCTAATTCTTCCACTTCAAGTTGTAAAAGTTTCTGTGTTTTTTTTCACTCAGAGAAATATGACAGTAGAGTTTTCTAACATCTTGGAATGTTTTCATCAAGGTTTGTGCTTTGTCTTTTAATATAATTGTTTTTTCTTTCCATGTACTTTATATATTTTACAATCTCAGGCTATCTGAACATACAGTAAAAATAGAAAATTTAAGACAATACAACCTTGAAGAGAAAGCAGTGGAAGACTTACGAGAAATGTAATTGCAGAACATTAATAATGTAGATAATAAAGCACCTGTAGATGCAAAAATTATACATGTTTTATTCATTAAAAACTCTGAATGGCCGCTGGGTCCTTCATTGGTTCACACATAGCTGTGCCAGCCTTGGTCACACCCTGGGGATCTGTTCTGCACAGACTCCTACAAGATCACTGCATCTAGAATTGTGTACCTACTGAAGGCAGCTGTTTTAAGTATTAGTTTAAGGAATCAGCAATATTTAATGGCATGAAGCATTACAAACCTCTTGCAGGGGTGCAAAAGTAAAAATAGAGTTCCTGGGGCTCCCGGGGAAGGACTTCAGCATGTGGTTAGTATTGCACCTGGGAAGTAATCTTCTGAAATAACAGGTCATGGCAGACACCAGCTGTGTCTGTGTCTTTGTTGGGCTGAGGCCTCAGTAACTAATCATAGTTCAAAATCAAAGGTACTTCACTGCAATGTAAAATGAGTTTTACAAGGAGTATGTTTGCACACAGCACAGACCTTCAATACACAATTTGAAAGTAATTTAGCGTGAGGAAAAGTCTCTATTTCATTTGCTAATAGTATGATGTCTTTGGACAGTTTTAATTTTGTCAGATATGAGACTGATACCCAGGAGCTGTTTGGTTTTGAAGAGTAGTGTGTTTGCACCCGAGGAAGCTTTGGGGAGTGTATTGATCCATTTTTGTTGGGGTGACTGGCACGACGACAGATTTCAGCAAGGTCAGTACTTCGTTCTCCAAAGCTTGCAGCCCTGTAATCATTGTTTTGGAAGTATTCCTTACTCTTTTCTACAATTACCTTTTCAAAGACTGTGGCAGAATCGCCGTTGGAAATGGAGCAGAAAATGTGTTTGAGATGGGAAGCCTTTAAGCGTGTGGCTGCTTTGCAGTGGCTGCACAGGCACTGGCGAGAGCGAACTCCAGCCCGGACTGAGTCAGTGCCCGCTCCTCCGGTCTGGGCGGGACTCAGAGCGTAACGCTGAGGTGGCTCTGGCAACTACAGCTCCCAGGGAGCATGGCTGGGAGCGGGGCTGTGCCAGCGGGCTGGCATCCTGCTGGGGCCAATGGCAGCGGGGCGCTCCGCACATCCCTGCGTGTCGGCTGCCGGCGCTCAAAGGCGCCCGAGGGAGCTGCGGGGCGCAGTGCGAGCCGCCCGGTGCCGGGGCTGCTTCACACTCCCGGCTGAGCTCTGAATTCACACTGTATCCCACAGCCTCTGTGCCGGCTGGAGTAGCGCCCATGGATGCGATCCTGAACTGCCGCCCGGAGGACTTGGAGGATTACTACAAGTTGCTGGGATGCGACGAGCTGTCGACGGTAAGAAGCTTCCCCCGCCCCGCCGGGCTAATCCCGGTTTGAATGTGCTCCGCTGTCTGCGGGCAGGACTGCTGGAGATGCCCGGGGAACCTTCTTTTTCGCCACTTGTAGCACCAACCTTGGAACGCTCAGTTTTCTGCACCGTGTACCGGTGCTGAGAGCCCCAGAATAAGGCTCGGGTTAAAAGTGCCCCCTAGAACAAGACTCCGTTGTGGATACAGCCGAAATAATGGTTTACTCATTAGTATAGATCAACATGTGGTGTGGTTACGAATCATGAGCCAACTGCATACATGTGACAGCATCCGAATAATATTTTGCAATACATTATTGGTTTTGAAAAATGAAAAGTTATTTATGTGCAACTAATACGATGAATGTTTGTAGCTATAGGGCACTGATAAAGCTGCTGAGTTTCTCAGGCTTTATACATATTTTTAAAATTGTATTTATTAGTTCAGAGGAAAACAAAAAAATACTCTCTCGTCTTCATCATAATATTACTGTCTTTTAAATGCTGTTTTAAAAGACTTTAAAACACTAGTTTTACTAATTTGTTTCAGTAGCAGATACATTCTTTATAATGACATATCTAGCTAAGCAATCATTGAGTGATTTGTAGCTCAAACAAGCGTGGTTTATTCTAAAGATGTCCATATAACATTTTTTTTGTAAGTCTGCTATGATAATTTTTTTTTTTCATTTAATCCAGCTGTTATATTAGCTGGAATTGTGTTTCTATTTTGGAAAAGGAGCTTTGATTACTGTGCTGTAATGAGGGCTGTATTCAGTGGGGGCAAAAGCTGTATATTGCTCAGTAAATGTAGTCGTATGCTCTCACCTGTCCTAGCGGTCAAGTGTAAACATCAAAATCAGATGCGTTGTGCCACAGAAGGAAACGTAAAGCTTTTCCCGGGGAAACTCCCAGCAGAGGGCAGTGCTCAAGTCTCCATGCAGGCTTGTTTCGCAGATGCTATTTCTCATTTTCTACCTCACACCGATTCCTTAAGAGCTTAACAATTAATGAGCTTTTCAAGTACACCTGATAGCGATTTTTCAAATTGCTTAAAATGAAATGAAAAAGCTGCAATACATGCTAGTGGAGTCCTGAACAACAAGCTGTCAAGTACTGCTTGTTGAGAGAAGCAGCAGATGTTGCTGCATTGTTTTTGACGTGAGAGAAGGAACTGAGCACCAGGACCACCTGCCCTCAGAATGCTGCACAGCACTTCTAAGGTCCAGCAGAAATTTGGGGCATTCCAGGTGTTTTGCAGTCATGTTGCTTTGTACATGCAGTCAAGTATTTGCAGCAGCACAGACTTCCACCCTACCCCTCTGCTACTGTAAAAATTTTAACTTTAAAGTTCCCCTGTAAGAAACTAAGTTCTAGAGATAGGAGCTGGCTATACAGTAACCAGTTTCAGCAAGTTCTCTGTGCAATGTATGTGTTTTTACTGTCTTACTCACTGGAAATACACCTTGTTATATCTGTCCCTCTGGAAGAAGTTACTGAGAAGAGGGAAAAGTGTAGAGTTCTTAAGATACCACCATAGATCACATTTTTTCCCAGCATATGCCAACAAAATTTGGCCAGCTGATTGGGTGAACTGTAATTTTATTCTAAAGGAAAAATGTTATGGGCCTTCCTTTTGAAATAAACAATTTAAATTTTTTGTGGCTCTCATAGTTTGAAGGATGAAAAATTTGTATGAACAGCCTTTCTAGTATGGGAAAGAATAGTAACTAATTGATACCTTAGGGTGAATTGTTGTGAAAGCTTAAGCTGTACTGGAATTACATAAAGAAGTTTTGCCTTTTGAATAAACAGCAAGATGCTTGGGAAAACACCAAACATTTGAAAATCTAAGCTGATGCCCACTCCAGTGGTTTGCTGTGTTTTGTTAACTGTTAATATGTCTTTGTTTTTCCAGTGGCTATAATACTTTATGGTACTACAAACTGTGTGGGAGCCTGTAATTAACTAATAAACTAATACATGCTAATGTTGATTATAAATCTATCCTATTCCAAGCCAACCTTTTTGCAGAGAAAATCAACTTGACACAAAGAATGTGAACTGCTGCTTCTCTAGCAATGGGGTATCCCAGATGGAAGAGCCATGTGGTGCTGGCTGAATTTCCCATGAAGAGGATATGGAGAAAACCACAAACTGATCTTCACCAATACAGAAGGAGTTAGAGTTGATTTAAAAGAGTAAAGAGCAACTCATGTGATGCATTTTGCCTACATGGCCAAATGTCCTTACATGTTTTTCTTAGAGTCAGCTTGCCATATTGGATGACTGAATTTCATAAAAACAAGGCTGAGTGCATGGGAAATGAAATTAAACAAGTAGTGTCACTTGCAGATGGTTGTTGTTACCTACTTTGCTTGTAGTAAACCTTCTGAAAATGAAATCTTTCAGCATTCTTTGTTGTTTCTGCCAGCCCCTTTCAAAAAGCAAATTTGTAAACCTTTTCTGTGTCTATGTATTTACTCACTTTAAATCTCAATGTTCTGTTTAGGTTGAACAAATTCTTGCAGAATATAAGGTTAAAGCCCTTGAATGTCATCCTGACAAGCATCCTGGAAACCCCAAAGCAGGTATGTATTATTTCCTGTTTAAAAACAATTCACATGAGCAAGGTACTAAATTCAGCCTGAAAACTTTGTTAGATATTCTTTCCCCTCAACATAAATTAATCATCATGTGTATTGAGCACGCTCTGTTTAAATAGCAAGGTTTTTCTAAGACTTGCACATGCCTGGGTGATAGTGCAGGAAGACACATGTTGGATTTCTGTTCTTTTCTAGGATTTTAATTTTTTTTTTTTTTTTCCTTTCTGTGGTGGAACATCTTTTATTAGAGTGTTTATTTATGGAGTGTGCCCCTTCCTAGACCAACAGAGCTGGCCTCCTCCCCTGCTCAGTGGCATTCAAGTGCCATACTTGCGTCAGCCGCTTAATTTACTTCAGCGAATGAGCCGATCAGGAACACATTAAATGTACTTCAGTTTCTTTTAATGTAATTTAATGACTGGAAATGAAGGGAAGCCACCAGGACATGAGTAGCTGACTGTTTGCAGGACAGCAGCTGGACGTCTGTGCTGATGAAAGGGCATCACAGGCTCATCGTACCTGTGAGGGCTGAGCAGCACCAGAGTTATTTGGAGCCAGTCTTACCCATTCCTAACCACAGATAGCTCTGGTCAGTGCTCACCCACCTCTGAGGAGCTCATATTCTTATGTTCTCAGTGTGATGTTGGTCCCCACCAAAAATCTGCTTCTGAATAATTTAATATGCTAATTTTAAATAATGCACACAAATCTTTCTTTGGCTTCTTGCCATTAGTTTAGCTATAAACTATAAAGCAAGGCTTTCCTTTCCTTAGTGATGTGCCATCCTAGCCTAGAGTCAGAGTTCACAGGAGAGGAGTGGAGGTGTGGGTGTTTAAAAGATGAAGTAGGTAGGACTTTTCACTTTGAGATCCCCTGACAAGGTACCCCCTGAGATTTGCTGTTTGAGCTACAAACTGCCACCTATTAACAATAACCTGATCACTAATATTTATTCAAAAAGGTAGCACAAGTATCAACTAAACCAATGGAATCAAATTTGTCTGCAAAATATTCTGGCTGTTACAGCAGGGAAATGAGGCTATTCCAGTGCACAGTTCTGTTACAGTAACTCAAAAAAGAAAGGCCAAGTGCCAAATATCAAACCAGCTTTGTTTGTCAAGTAGTGTTTTATGCTCTATTTACCCGAACTTCCTGTATTTACTTTAAATACCTTTTTACGGTACTGGTGCAAGTTTACTTTGTGTTTTTTATTTCATCAGCTTAAAGCTCAATAAAGAGTAATTAAAGTAGACCTTTTATTTGTTGAAAACTAGTAACACTGTAATAAGGAAACCTAATAGAACTGCCCTCTTAACTACCCTCTGTTGTTTGATTTGTAGTTACCAATTTTGATTAGTTTTTGGGCAAAGTGTGTTTCAAAAGAAAACTCTCTAATTTGTAAAGTGGAATAAATGAATAATAATAATAATAGATCACTGTAACATAGGTGAGTCATAGATAAAGTCTAAATCTTTATAACCGTTCTACAAATAGTAACATGCAGCTGCATCCCTAGTAACCATTGCATGAAAAATGACCCTGTAGGGAAGGATGAGAGTTCTCATTCATACAGTCTGGTATTCAAGATGACATTTTAGCATATATATAGAGAACACACCTAGCAAAATTCACAAGTTAATTCATTTGAACTATGTTTAGATTATTCTTCTTGCTTGTCGATTTCTGCCTATTTTTTCCCTTTTCCTGTTTTCTTGGTGCTGTACTTTCTCTGACTTCCTTGCTTCTGTGGATCCAAGTGTGTTCCTTCTAAACAATGTTCCTCTAATTTCCCTTTTTGAGGTTGTCTGCAAGGGCTGACTTGTGCCTTTTGCCTGTGCACTCTGTAAGTTCCCCTTAAATTTAGGAGCCAGTAGACTAAGAAGCTTTTTATTGCTCATTGGCAAGGATCTCAGCTGTCCACCAAAGGTGCTGTGGTCCTAAAGCCAGCTCCAGCTGTGCAAGCTGCAGGCAGAGCGACCACATCCCTCTGTGACTGGCTTCTCCTGCCTCCTCTATTCTCTCTGCTCTGAGCCGTTGTTGGCAGCTCCCCTTTTGCATCTGAATTTGTTTTCTTGAAAACAAACCCTGGCTTTGGTATCTTTTTGGTTTGTGTTCCAGTGGAGAGTTTCCAGAAGCTGCAGCAGGCTAAGGAGGTTCTCACTAACGAAGAGAGCCGGGCGCGCTACGATTACTGGCGACGAAGCAAAATCAGCATCCCATTCCAGCAGTGGGAGGCCCTGAGCAGCTCTGTGAAAACGGTGGGTGGTGCCAAGGCTGGGCCTGCAGGAGGAAGGGAAGGTAGGGCTGGTCCAGACTAAAGGCTGCAGTGAGCGAGGGCACGAGATATGGCACTTCTGCTGCAGGGGTGGGGCTTGGGGATGGGAATAGTGCAGAGAGGTTCCTGCACTATGGATGGTAAGGAAATTCAGGAGAAATTGAAGAGCTGTAGAAGCCCAGTCACAGAAGGGTGTTAGGTCAGTAATTTTAGAGTGAATTTATCAAGTTGCTGCTTTTGTGTGTATTGTAGGAAGTTAAGTAACTTAAGGGCTGTTTCCAAACGCTTCAGCATGCTTTGTTTTTGTCCTTTTATTTCTTTTCAAAGTTGGATTAAAGCTGGGATCTTTTTATAATACATCTCCTTTTCATACTTTGCTTATCAGGTAGGTTTTCATGCTATCTGATTACAGAAAGTAGCTCACTGAAAAATTGAGAAGGTAGGTTCCTTGAAAACCTGAGCTTCACACTGGGCTTCAGAGGGGCCCTGCTGGGCCACTGGGGTGACTTGTGAAAGACAGATGCTCTGAGGTTGTTTTCCCTCATGTTTTTGCTAGTGTGCTCCTAGTAGATCTTTATTCCATAGTATTTGATTTTCTTTGTCTGCTTTGTTAGGGTGAATGATAGTTACAAGTCTACATGGACATCTTTTAAGGCAGGTGAATAAAAGTTTCCATGGTCAATTCTGCCCATCTCATTTCTGCCTAGGAGACAAGTTTGAGCCTCCTCAACTAAAGCATTATGCCTGAGCTTAAGTGTTTACTGTTAGTATCCCATCAAACTGAGTTCAGTTCAGCTTTGAAAAAGAACGTTTTTCAAGTCATTCAAGCCCTCTTGAAAAAGTGTCTGAATTCAAGACAAAGGGCCCTCAATTACTTGATGCATTTGTTCTTCCTCCCCAGCTGACATAAACCCTTCTCTCCAATGCTGTGACATGTAACCATGCTTTGCCCTGTCCTGTTTGCCTGCGATTTTCTATTAATATGTAGTTTGTTTAATGATTAATTACTACAGTATAAGAAAGAACAGTTCGTAATTTTTTTTTTAAAGCATAGGAATTAGGGTTTTTTGTTATTTTTGCATTTCTTTAGTCAATGCACTGGGCTGTCCAAAGCAAGAAGGACCAAATGTTGGAAGCTCCTGACTTCAGTAATACCAACATAACTGATGAGATTTGGACCCAACAAATGGAAAACAGTGAAGATGGATTGTTGGAAAGGAGCAGAGAGCAAGATGATGTTGCAATTCCTGATGTGAAGCCACAGTCTTCAAAGAATCCAGACTCCCCAAGTAAGTGAAAACAGCTGTTACAGAGAATTTCAGTATATAGGGATTGGCCTGAAATGGGGGCTTTTTAGTCGTGAGAATTCTTTTTCGGAATAATATGTTTAGCTGGTAGGGGTTTTAGCATGGTTTTGGGTTGGGATTTTGCTTTGGGTCTTATGCTTGTTATTATTTATTTATTTTTGATGTTTTCAGACCTTTCTTCTTCCCTGCCCTGTGTTTCCTTGCTTGTTTTCTAGTAAAGCCAGAAAACTGGAGAAGAAGGAAAAAAATTATGCTTCAACCAAAATGGAAATCTTAGGCTTATGTTGTCAGAGAACTCTTACTAAACAAAGTCCTGTAATATTTTTCCTAGTTTGATCAGACAGGAAGTTTGTGAGGATGGCAAAATCTGCCGTAATCCCAAACAGTTGTGGAATGCAGAAAATAGATAAGAAAAATCATACAAACAAATGTATGTCAGGCATAACTGAAAATCTTGATATTGAAAAATTACACTCTGTTACTTTATACTATTTCCTTTTTTTTGGTAATTAAATCATCACTGTATCCTTTGTAGAACAGTAAAATTTTGAATTATAGAAAACATCATCCTATTCCTTGTAATAGTGAAGTTTCTTTGCAGGCATCTTCTTTACCAGGGTTTTTTTGTTGGGTTATTTTGTTGGAGGTTATTTTTGAAGTTTTAATTCAATTTCCATATATTTGAATGGGAAAAATATCAAAGCCATCAAGTGCCTACTTAATTTATCCAACGGGCATATATTTACATTAATAAATGCTAATATTATAGTGTATTTGACAGGGTCTATATGCACTTCAGTGTTTATATTTAATGTTATAATGTTGATAATGCTTTTGTTTTGATCCAGGAAAAATTGCTACATTGGATTCCACTTTTAAACTGTTGCATTTTCAGTTCCTGCCTGCTGGGCTGTACAAATCCTGGACTACAACTCCATGTAGCTATTTCAGCCTGGATAAGAGATTTTAACACTAATTCTGCTAATAGGTTTTAGTTTCCTGATACAGGGAAAATCACATTTCAGCATTATCACCTACTGGCAGATTTATCATGTCACCATCTGTCCCTTCTGCTTTATATGAAGCCAGTGCACTTTGTTCAGTTTTTCTTTGTCACTCCTCTTGTCTGGCCTGCTCTTGTTCTTGCTGTTCACTTTTGGACTCTTCCCAGCTGATCTATACCTTGAAGCTGGTGTTTGAGTTCTTGGTCTAACATGCCAAGAATCCCAACCCTGCTAGTCAGGAGCACTGGAAGTGAAAAAATTTTACTTACTTTTTGGGGAAAGACTATCAAGCATTATCTAAGACAATTTTATCCATGTTGGTAATAACTTACTTGCCTTCCTCTTTTTCTTTCTCAGGATTTTCAGAGGGAAATTACTGGCACTTGCGTTTCCGCTGGTCAGGTGATGCTCCATCAGACCTTCTGAGGAAATTCAGAAACTATGAGATCTAAAATGCACACTGTACAAGAGCATGAGATCATATGTTCAGCAGTTCAGTATTTTATTTTTGTCAACAGTTATAAGTTATTTATATTTTGTATTCATTCACTGTAATGTGGACCTTGTTCCAATCAATGTCTAAATGCTCATTTAACACCCATGCTGTGAGCAGATGTAATTTTGTTTAGTAAGCAAAGCCCTTATCAGTATTAACATAAAGTGATTTTGTGGAGTTACCTTAACATCTTATATATTGTTTCTTGTATTCTGAAATAGCGTGCAGTGATCAATATTTCTCTCAATACTGTGGTGTTATAAAGAACATAGTCCTAGTAGAACCAGAAGTCAATGTTGGCCTCCCAGGGTATCATCGTGTTCAGTGATGATCTTCCAAAAGCTGTATGACAGTGAACTGTAAACAAAACTGTGCTTATTTCTGAACTCTGTGCTCTGGCTCAATTCTCCATTGCATTGTACTTACTGCAGTGATTTATAATGCATTCATTATAAACTTGTTGGAGAATCATGATCTTACGATACAGATGAAGAAAGAAGGCTCTTATTATCCAAGAAGGTCACTGTGATAGATCAAGCACTCCTAAAAGTTACTTGCTTTCTACACCTTTTGCACCAGCTGTTTCTTTGGGAAGGCAGTTCCGGAACTTTACTTGTCCAGTTAACAATGGTTTTTTTCTTAAGATTTATTGGTGGACAGCTGATCCTCCTAGTTTGTGTGCCAGCATTGTCCTGTGGTCTCATAGCAATTTCCCTCTCTGCTCAGGTGTGGTAGATTTGGTTTTATCAGGGTTTTGTATGGTGAGCAGTGAAGAATCAGACTAGTCAGCACTAGTGTGTACAAAGTCTCATGTGCTAGCTTTTTGATATTTTGGGCAACTTTTCAAATTCTACATTGTTGTTTATTTATTTGCTTTCTTCTTTTCAAATCTGGCTAATATGTCAGGTGTTAACATTGTGGGTTTGTGCAGGCAGATAATTCCATCAGCAGCAAATAAAACTGCATACGTACAGAAATGGGGGTTGCTTTGATCTTTTAAATTAAAGCCTTCACCTTCCACAGAGATCCCTTTAGAATTTCTTGTCATTTGTACCTTCAGTGGATAAGAACTGAAGGGAGTCCAGTTAACCATCTTGGGCATCTCACTGGAAAGTCTGGCCTGAAAAGTACAGTGTTCTCCCAGGATGGAAACAGTATTATGATGTGTCTCCCCCCTGGAGTGATGTGTCTGGCTGACGTGCTGACTGACCTGCTGTGCATCTCCTGTTGGGTGCCTGCTTGCTATAGAACTGTAACACAAGTGCCTGCCAGTGGAACCCTGACAACATGTGTACCTTACTGACCCTCATGGGTGTATTTATTCTGGTGCCAGTTTGCCCCACAAGGTCTGATACCAGTGTTGATGCTCGTCCTGTTTGTACCAGTTCATAGAAGCTCAAAGTACTGGTGTTCTGGTGGTACATCTCCACTGATCCCTGATTGGGTGGCATTGGTAGCAATAGCTAGTTTTACAGCATATCATCCTCCTTATCAGAATACTTTTTTTTAATTCTACATGCTTTCCCCTTGCATATTTTGCAGCTGAAAACGTTATAGAGATTAGATTTGTAATTCTCTTAATATCTGATGTAATTACCAGGGTTTTTTTAGTGCATTTGCTGCTTCATAAAAAGGTATTTGCTCAAGAAAATCTTTCAGCTCATGTTATAAAGAGGGATTGTAAACAGCGTCAAACAATAGTAACAAGAAACTACAGTTCATGTGAAGGATATACAGTAATAGGTAATAACTTTCTCTCTAACAGAAAGATGGGAATGCAGCCAGCTGGAGTAGTTTGAGTCAGATGACAGCTCAGATTCTCCTCATTTCACTTGCCAGTAAAGGTAAAAAGGGGTAGTTGGATGGATGATTTAGCACCTAATGAGCTCATTTCCCTTGAGAAGTGAGTATAAAATAGACCTTTGAACAGCAAGCTCATTGTTGGTGTCATTAAAACCGATGTCATTATTAGCCAATTATTGCAGTTTGTTTTGGCAAAGAACCTTTGGGTGGTTGTTCTGGGTGAATAATTGCAGATATTTGGGAGACTCTTAGCCCAGCAGAAGCTGATGGCAAACTTATGTTTTGCAACATGCTGTAAATTTGTACATGCTGCAAATTTGTATTGCCCTCCAAAGAGGGCAGGTTGTAACTGGTGTTTCAGTACAACAGTACCATCAATACAGACTGGGGTTTTTTTCCTATTTCTGTCTATGTTAAACTTGAAATGATCCAATTTTCTGTATTTCTCATCCAGAGTTGAATTAAACTATTCCTAGCAGAGCAAATCCAGGGGTAGTGGAAGGCAAGGGGAACCTGTGCTGCTTTTTACTTTTTCCCCCAAAAGACAGGTGGGACCTGACCTGTTGGCCAGTGACTACAGTTAACTGGAGTAAGTGGGCAGCCTAGTTCTTCATCATGTTAGAAAGTAAAGAAATAAATACCCAACAAATTAGTCAGTGTTAGATCCACCCTCCAAGCACAAACTGCCTTTTTTTTTTTTTCAATATGTAGTATTTTTAGAAGTTTTTCTGCTAGTAGCAAATGTTCCCCATGACATTTTATCTACAATGTGGTGCCTTGGCCTGTGCAGTTGTGAACACACAACATACTTCACATGCTTAAATTTTAACTGCATCAGGAGTTGTGGTGTGGATCTCAGGCTCTGTGAAGATGTGATTACGAGTCAGGTGTACCTGGTTTTCTGTGCCACACAGAGAATTTAATTTGCTTTACAAAGTGGAAACAGCTGCAAAAGGTTAGTTGTGAAGGTGGGGAACAACAGCAACAAACACCGACAGGGCATATTAGATTGAGGCCTGTGAATTGCCATTTGGGGAAGAAGGGCAGCTCTCAGCAAGAGGTGCTAAGGCCACATTTTCTTCTCCAGGACTTCTTGTGAGTTGTTGAGGTGAGTAACAGAGGGTTCTCCATGTTCTGGGTGCCTGAGGGGTCTGGCTTGCTGGTGCTTCTATCACACTGCAACTGAGGGTTACGGTGCTTGAGTGCTTTGTTAGATGTAGCTCTGAATGATTTGGTGTGAAAACAGAGTGAACTGAGGTTAGCCCAGATCCTTTGGAGTGCAGTCATAGGGTTTAATAAAGCTTGGCCCTTACTGGACTTGAGCGGGCTGAAAAGATTTAATCTGGAAGTCATGAGAAAGCAGATGGGTGATGATGGCAAAATACAGAGAATAGGGCATGTCTAATGCTGTGTTTCTAGGTCTTTCAGATGGTATCAACCAGTTTTGTAAGATCAGAAATTAAACAGCTATTTACAATGCAACTGAACAGCTGGAGGGGATTATTGAATTATGTAAAATTATTATATATTTACTGCTATCATACTCGTGCAAATACTGAATATATAAGATTGAGAATGTTCTAGTTCTTGAGAAACTTTTTGTTTTGCCAGTATTTGCCAACATTTCCCAAGTGACAATGGAAGTGTTAAAGTCTGGGTGATGAACACAGGCAGCATATGACTTAAAATTTCAGTCTGGGATGATGAATCTCAATGTTGAATGATAGGTAAGGTCGTTTCCTGAATGTTGCTTTCCTCTTTAAATGAGATTAAAAAAAAAAAAAGGTAGTTTATATGTTCTATAATAGAAGCAAGTATCCTGATGATTAAAAGAGATACTGGGTAGCTTTAATTTCCTGAGCGTGAGCATTGTTATCTTACCTTCCCAGCAGGCCCATCTCTCATTTCAGGATATGAAAGTGTAAGCAGTGAGGCTGTTGTAAAGCTGATGAAATTACACAGCAAAAGATAAAGCAACTCAGTAAGCTGTGGGCTCTGTCACTGCCAGATAGGGAGACCTTTATCAGTTAGTTTATGCTGGATATTTTTATTGCAGCTCATCCTGCTGTTACAGGGGTTGCCAAACCTCCCTGTGGTGGCAGCCACTGGGTGTGTTTGTGCTTTCACCTTCCCTGTTCAGTCTCATCTCCCTCCAATGTTAATGAAGATGAGACTCTCTTCGTGTGCTCTGTTTGTCCCAGCTCTGAAGGGCTTGTGTGTGAGTTATTCCAGTCGTGCACAGTATCAAATGGGAACTTTTAAGCATTTTCTATCTCTGATGGATATTATAACCTGTCACAGGTGATGGATGCTGGAGAGAATGATTTTTCTTTCCCTTCTTCTGGTGGAGCAGTAAGGGAGAGGAGTTATTTCTAGAAAATGAAAGTTTTTGCCAGTGTTTAGAAGGTTTCCAGTCTTGGTATGTGTTGTGGTTCTCAGTGCTTTGGACAAAATGCTTTGCTTGCTGCTTTGTCAGAAGTGCTTCTCTGAAAATATGTAAGGACTCTTGGCACCAAAGGCAGACAGCTTTTCTAGGGAGATGCAGTTTGACTCTTGGGCATCGATCCCTACAGAAGCAACTTTGTTAGGCTTGTCAGAGCTGGTCATTCACTTGCAGTTAATTTCCATGAAGCCCCCAGATTTTGGGTGGGTGGAGAGAGAGAGAGGCCTGTCAGCTCCTCCTCTTCCTCACAGACTTTGTGTGAATGATGTCTCTGGGGGATGTTGGACAGGAGAATGAGCTGAAGGATCCAGAGGAATAGGAGACTTGCAGCTCATTGGGTCTGGATGCCCTTGGTGTCTTCTGCTACTTGAGGTGCTGAGCCCAGGGCCCTGGTGCTGGGGATGTATATGTAGCTTTGGCTGTTTGGCAGCCCTCACTTGGTTTCTTCTGTAATTACAAAAATAACTACAATTAAAACCATATGGTTCTTCCCTTTTAGTGCATTGATGGGAACATTTACATAAATCTTGCTGTTGGGTGAGAGCGGGAAAGAACTTGAGTGTTTGCTGCTGCTCTTCTTCCAACTGCAAATTTTGGGGGAAAATCACTTTCAAGGAGAAAAGGTCCACTGAATGCAAATACTTCCTTATAGAAAAGAAAGTTTTGTTGTTTTTCTGACAGACTGGCTTCTTTATTTTTAAATACGAAATTTAAAATAACCACACCTTTTTGTGTCATTCTTATGACATTTCTATCCCCAGCAAGGTCCCAGTGAAAAGGATATCCTGAAAATGAAACGTGTCTTTTGGAAATAAGACACTTAAAATGGTCACCAAAAAACCTGGTAACTTCTTCAGTGAAACAAAGGGAAAGGATTAGCTTGCCCACTGTGTTTAGTAATTTGACTCTTTTAATACTATCTCCTTATTAATTTGGAAAGCTACCCAAAACTGCGTTACTCAAAATAGTGTTTCTCTCTTGTGTTCAAGATGACAGAGGGGAGAAGGCACTTCAAATTCAGAAAGGAACAAAAAAAAATTTAAATTCTTTACTGATTATATGAAATCAAATCAAACCTTATGTGGAAAATTGTTTGGTTTTTTTTTTTTTTATTTTTTCTGAAATGTGCACATTCCTAAAATTTTTTGGTATTTTGCAGAGTAACTAACATGTTGTACTGCTGTAAACACAAAATTTTAAGCTGCTGTGAGAATACAAATATGCTAAGGGGAAAGTAGCATGTGTACTGCACCTTAGCAAAAGATATTTGAGTTGGTATTGAGTTTAAAAACTCTCTGCAATGTCTGAGATAAGATGTCTGATTCCAATATCCATTGGCACGTGCCTTCAGCTGTGAGAACTGCAGAGAAATGCCTAATATTATGGTCACATATTCCACAGTCCCATGGTCAGTTATTTACTAGTTTAAGAGTCCCTCTAAAGTGTAACTTCTAACTCATATGTTCCTTAACAGAAACAAACACCAAAACCTGAAATCCCTTGTTAGGGAACATTTTGAAATCTTCATTTTGCTGCCAGCTTAAACAACTTTTTGTTTGTTCCCTCTTGCTGCTTTCATTTTGTCCTGAGCAGTGTTTCCTATTCTTTCCTTGTTTCTATTTTTTGATGACATTAAGTTGCACTAACAAAACATGATCCTAGAAGAAATGAGTTTGCATGTGTGTTTGTGTTGGTTTTTTTCTTGTCTTTGAGAGAGACAAGAGAGAAAAGCGGTTGATTCTGCTCTAGCCTATTTTGGCCTCTATGGAAATGGCCTTTTTCTTGTTTCCAGCCTTCTCTTGCCTGACTTTGTGAATTTTTCAGCCCTTCACCAATACAGGGGCACAGGCAGGAGGAGACTGACACATCTGCAAGGTCAATTTAAGCCAGTCAGAAAGAGGGGTTTGAAGGTCAGGGAAATGCTGCCTTCTTTTGTTTTTCCTGGTTCTTATTTGCAAAATAACTTCTGTGGGCCTTTTTATCCCCCTCACTGCCAGACTGTGTGTGTGTGTGCATGTCATGTATGTACAGAAAGCCACAAAGGGCAGGAAAGGATGGTCTAGAACCCCCTCACTGGAGGTGTAGGAGGGCTTGGACCAGCTTCCTTCATGAAAGGGAAGATTTGATGGAGCAAAGGCGTTCCATACAGAGCAGCTTGCTGCTGACAAGGTTGTTTATATTGTATCAGCTGTAGGACATGGGGGCAGGACAATAGTCCCTTGGGCAAATCAGGGCATTGGTTTTGTGTCAGGCATTGGAATAATCCTGAGCTTTGCCTGTCCTGCCTGCAGAGCCTGGGCAGTGATGTGTTAAAGGAACACTGATCCCCATGTGCTCCTCAGGTGTTTTACATGCAATGCCAGAAATTTGCCCTGGGACCTATTGCTGCTTTGGTGCTATTATTGTTTGTTGCCTGAAGTCGGGGAGGAGTGTGTTAGACATGGCCTAACGAGCTGCAACAGGATAAAGATTTTAGGGGCAACAAAGATGATGAAGGGACTGGAGCATCTCTCTTATGAGGAAAGGCTGAGGGTTCAGTCAAGTGAGAGAGGATCTCATTATATAATGTGTTATAAACATCTAAAAGGGTGGTTAGGGTTTTATATATGATATTTATATGTTATAAACACCTAAAGGGGGAAGATCCAAGAGGCTGGAGGCAAGCTATTTTTGGTGGTGCCAAGCAATCGGACAAGAGGCAGTGGGGCAGAAACTGGTGGCCAGGAAGGTTCCACCTGACCATGAGTAAGAATTTTCTGTGTAGTGACCGAGAGTTGCCCCGAGAGGGTGTGGAGTCTCCCTCGCTGGTGACATCCCAGCACAGTCTGGACGCAGCTCTGTGGCTCGTGCAGGGAGTTTGGATCGCGCTGCGGTCCCTTCAGTGTTGCCGGGCCTGTGAAACACCAGACGGTCTCCGTTTTTGCAGCGCGGAGTTAAAACTCGCGTTTTACCAATAACAAAAAGCTCGGTGGGAAAATAAAGGGTGCCCGCCACCCAACCGCAGCGAGCAGGGTTCGAACCTGCGCGGGGAGACCCCATTGGATTTCAAGTCCAACGCCTTAACCACTCGGCCATCGCTGCTGCTGGTGGAGAGGCGGCCCGGCGGGAGCCTTATAGGGCGTTCCGCCGAGGGAGGCCACGCCCCCCCCCGCGCTCAGCCAATGGGCGGCGCCGCCGCTTCCCGCCCACGGCTGAGGGGCCGCAATGGCGGCGGCGGGAGCGGGTCTGGCAGCGCCGCCTCCCTCAGGGGCTTCCCCCTCTTGTTCTTACTGTTTGTTTCGATTATTACAGAATGTCTGTATTGTATGGATTTTATATGTAATTTAACTACCTGTAGATGTATTTTTTGCCCTAGCAATTGTGCCAGCAGCAGTACGAGGGGAATCTAACCTGACTTTGTAGCTGTGCTGCCATGGGTAAAAACAATTTTACCTCACTTTCTTCCCCGTAGTCAGAGTTCTTGTTAGTACTATTTTTTTTAAAGTAACTGGGATGATATTGATAACTGTGCTTCCCTCCCTCCATTTCTTTGGGCACGAATTACTGATCAAGGAGCACTCGCGATAAATCTTTAACTTGCCTCAGGTAATTGCTCAGTCAGGAAAGACCTTAAAACAGGCTCACGAAAATCGTCTTTTTAGGACTATCAGCTCATGTTTACTGGTGGGAAAACAAGTTATTTGTCGGGTCTCAGTGCCAGAAAAGACTTCAGTACAAAGTTGCTGCTTTTATTTATTTGTTATTTTTAATTTACCTGAGGGCGAGGAGCAGAGCTGTTTCCTTCGACACTGGTGGTTGTGTTGCAGATTAGCTTTCTTTGCAGAAAATACACTTTTTGAACTGTGTATGCAAGTAATTTTTTAAGGGTTTTAAGACCTTGCACAATGCAAGGATGTTTTTACTTTTCAAACAAACAAAAGGAAACCAAATTATAACAGCACACCAAAGTTCAGTTTCAGTAAAACCCCTTCAAGTAAGGGTATTTGTTCTAGTGGTTCCCGAAGGGACCGAACCACAGCTGCTGGTTTATTGGTTGCTTGGGTTCTTTTTCTGTTTTGTTTTCTTTTTCTTCATTTGTTTTGTTTTCTTTTTCTTCATTTGTTTTGTTTTCTTTTTCTTCATTTGTTTTGTTTTCTTTTTCTTCATTTGTTTTGTTTTCTTTTGTTTTGTTTCATTTGTTTGTTTTTTTTTTTTAACGAAGACCTTTTGACACTTAGTTGTCTAATGACCCAGAGATCCATGCAATATTTGGAATGTTACCACCTGAGTCTTTTATGTTATTTGCAAACAGTTACTTTACTCAGAAAAGATTAACAGAAAACTTAAATACTCCACATCTTGAATTGTTCCCACTTACTAAGGACAAGTTACTAAGATGGGAAAATTCCCCTGGTCTATATGAAACAAAATGTTCCTTCCCTACTTTCCAGGTGCCTTGATGTGTTATTCTCGCTGAAGAAACATGGGGAGTAAAATCCATTTTATTACATACATTTAAAACGTACTTAAAGTCTAACCTAAAATACTCTTGTTTTACACTATAGAACCCACTTTTGCATTTAATTCTAGTGAAGTAGTACTAAGTAGTGCAGCTATTGCTGAGAGCTCCAGACAACTTTTTCCTGTACTTTTTGAAATGAGGGCCTTTTTAAAGTACTCCTGTTCTTGATTAGAATGTTAAATACATTTCTTTAGTGAAGATTTTTTTTTTTTTCATTAGGACAATTCTTCTGTAAGATGAGAAAATATGGAAATTGATACTTATGTACAGAGAGGGTTGGAGCTGCTTAAGGGAAGTGTTTAAAGGAAAGTGAATCCTTATGGTTGTTACTATTTTATATGGGTTTGAGACGAAGCAAAATCAATGTAAATGGTATCATTAATGCCTGTCCTACACAGATATTCACCCCACCACAGTTCTCCTGCTGTTTGACCTATGTTTTAACAACTGCCCCAAACTGTAATAGCACAATTCCTGTGTCTCAGGAATAAAGTTAATTTGCAACACTACTAATGTGATTAGTACCCAAATGTGTATTAATGTGATGCCAATCACATTAGTGATGTGTCTTGGAGGTTTTTTGGATTTGATTTCCTTGCCAAGATGTGTTTTAAAGCTGTTGAAAATCATGCTGGAAAGACATTTATGTTCTAGAGCCATGCAAAATACAGAAAAGCCAAAATAACTTGCAGTGTGGTCTCAGTAGCACAGGACTTAGTTGAAAGAAAGAGAGAGGTGGTCATAGACACTGAATACAGAGGTTGGGCTATACTCAGCCTTAGGATTTTTTGGAAGTGTCCCCCAGTAACTGTTAGCAAAGCCAAGCTGCTGCTTTAAACCCACCTTATTTGATGCCAGACCCAGTGTTACTGGTTTGGACTCACGAAGGGTAAGACTGTTGTTTGGAGCACTGTATACTGGAGCACAGGTTTGGGTGGTGACACAAACACGTGGACCATTTATGAATTGTCCACCCGGAAGCCCCTGGGTGGCTGACAGCTATGTAGGAACAGCCAGTACATTTCTAAGACCCTGAGAGCTGGCTGTTTGGATCTGTAACTTGGGGGAACACTTGAGTTCACCTGTTCTTCGTAAGACTTTGTTGGAAGCCCTGCAGCCTGACCATTCCAGGCCCACACGCTTGTGCCAGGTTGCAGTGAACACAGAGGGACATTCAAACTGTACGAGCAACATCCTGAGCCACTGAAGCCTGGAAACAGACTTTGCCTCAAAATTTGCAATCTCCAACTTCTGTGTTTCAAATTTAGGAGCCTTAATTTCATAGCAGAACTAAGAGGGAAACTCATATTTTTCTTTAAATGTTGTGTTTTGCCTTTATTTTGTGTTCACACAGATCTAGCACTTGAGATAAATGTGCAATTTCAGTAAAGCATGGTAAATCATGAGGGTTGGCTGAGAGCTGTGTAGAAGGCACACAGTGTGTTATATTTAACCAACTACATGCAACTGAGTATTGCAAAACTCAGTGTCTCTCTCTCTTCGGAAAAATTGTTCCTTGAGCAACTCTGGAGTGACCTCCAGTGTTCTTTGTGCAGGCTGCAAGTAAAGAGGTACAGTCTGTGTTGCAGGTGCAAGTACTTGGATATATCAATCTCTGAAGATGAGCAGGGATCCAAAAGGGTTTAGGGATGCAAAGCCTCAACTAAAACAGCATTGCAGCCTTAAGTCCTAGATGCTGATCTAGGGAAACTCAACAATATTGAAAAAAGACACCAAAACCTAGAGATATAAGCCTAAAGTAAAACTCTGAGATTTCTGAAATGTAATAGTGTCTGTTGTCAAGTGCTGGAGAGCCTCTGCATGTACAAGGGTTTAATTGATAAAGCATGCTATCTACTGTACTTAATTCTCTTTTTAAAGACCCTAAAGTCTGGGATATTTGGCTACCTTGAAGAGTCTGAGGCAAATTGGGTAGGAGAGAGCTTCCTCATCTGCTTGTGTCCTTTCCCAGACATCAAAGAGGAAGACTCTTGTTTCCAGTGGGCACATAAGCTCACCTATTTCAGAATGGTATGGGAAATACTCCAGAAATACTTCCCTTTAGCCAGTAAGCAGCCCTGAAGATCACTAGGTATTAGACTAACAGCCTAACTAAAGCATTTGGTATGTCATAGGCTAAAGTTAAGCGTGCATATGCATAAACATACTGTCAGAGAATTAGTTAATTACCAGAATTCATGCATATAACATGGTTTTCTGATTGTATTGTTCTAGACTGTTTGAATTTTTGAACCTATGGCACTGTTTTACCAGGGAATGAAGGTCAGCACAAAATACACAGATGTCAACTTTAAAGAGTAAGTGTAGGGGTGCAGGGCTGGGCAATAGGGGAGGGTTGGGTGGGGCAACAGTGTAAGGGGTAGGGGGTGGAGGGGGATAGAAGGAGNTGGGGCAACAGTGTAAGGGGTAGTGGGTGGAGGGGGATAGAAGGAGAGGATGATTAAAAGGTAAAAAAGTAAAACTAAGAAAAGGAGAAGTGGGTCCTGGGTGGTGCCTCCCCTTCCCCTTATGTGTGTCTGACCCAACTAGAACTGCAGAACTCATGGAAAGCTTTAACAGGTGGGTCAGACCTAAGGTGCCCTGAAGGCAGGTATGTGCATCCCTTTCTTCCGGGGTAAAAAACTTCCAGAGGCCACTCCTGAGGCTCGGAAATAAAACCTGCTCCCTGTATGGAGAGATGTCCTCACCTGTGCTCAGGTGCTCCCTCACCACGTGCCAGGAGTGTGTCTGGCCAACAC
The DNA here is from genome assembly GCA_013400415.1 of Scytalopus superciliaris. Classification (NCBI taxonomy): domain Eukaryota; kingdom Metazoa; phylum Chordata; class Aves; order Passeriformes; family Rhinocryptidae; genus Scytalopus; species Scytalopus superciliaris. The sequence goes on from VXBX01007519.1 coordinate 168,483, forward strand.
CTTCTCCTGCTTGAAAACATCACCTGGAGCCTGACCTCAGGGGGTTGTGAAAAACAGCTGAATTCCAGGGAACTGGGTAAAGTCCCCCACAGGGACATCGGTGGGCATGGGGGAGGAGGGTTATGAATAGCAAATTCTAAGGAATATCAACCTGTCCTTGTCCTGATGCTACTGAGCTTCCCTGGAACCTTGGCTGTGGTTCCTGACAAACCCAGTGTTAAAGTGGCAGCTTGGCAGGGGAATATTTGGGCTCCATGAGGCACTGTGAGGCTATTCCAGCAGGAATTCACTATGGAATTCCAGGCGATAGGTAGAATTCATCTAAACCAGCCAAGCTGACGCTGAAACTCAAAACCTGGCACCACACAGAGAACAATCTTTGTGCTGCTGTGCCAGCAAAAGCTCCTGGGCTGGGATGTTTTGGCACTCAAATATATGGAAGTATTGAAATCCCAACAACCACCATCACCCAAGGGGACAATCCAAGTCCCAAACAGTTCCTTTTTCCTTCCCGCAGTGACTCTTGTTTGGTCCTGCTCTCTCACAGTTCATTTTGGGTCATTGGTTTGTGCCACTTTAGATTCCAGGATTCCACCCAGAGTTGGAGATTTGAGATTGTGCTTCTCAACTTCCAGCAGGTTCTGTGAGGACCTAGATGGTCACACAATCCCTTTATTCCACCCCCCCTCCCCCCCCCAGTTTTGGGGTGAATTCTACACAACCGAGTCGCCCATTCTCTAATCAGGGTGGAAAGTGCTCATGTCCTTGGCACAGTTGTCTCTGTCTAGGGGGGAACTGAGAGCAGGAGACAGGGGAAGCAGATTGGCTCTAGCAGATCCAGAAGATGAAGCTGCTGGATTCTAAATTGAATCAACTGAAAACATCCTGGCAGAAGACAGGAGCCAAAGCAGATCCCACCTGGCCAGGCTGATGAGTAGCAGAAAAAGGGCATAGTTGTCTGAAAAAGGCAAAAGCTCTGTTGTTACCAAAAGTGATACAAATTTTTGCCCTCTTGGTCCTCTCTCAGCAGAAGGTCAAGTGCCACTGTGTCCCCAAGGTCACCCTTTCTACTGCTGAGAGAGCAAGGGTGGGTGGAAAGGATCCCCAGGGATCTGCAGNAGGTCCAGGAGGATACTGGGACAAAAACGGGGCAAATCAGCATCACTTCTGAGGGTTTTCCAGGCTTTGCCAAGGGAGTGCCAGCAGCCTTGGAAGTTGTGCCAGTGAATCCTGATGTGTTTCTGGTGGTCCTTGCTTGGCTCTTGTCCTTTTCCCTATACCTCTAGTGTGTACTTCCTGAGTTCAGCTGGAAAGGAAACAGAACTCTTCCTCATTCTGAGAAGCTGCATTTTCTGAGCTGCCTTCAGAGCTCATGCACTTGGCAGGAGAAGTCACCAGCAAGGTTCTTGCTCTTAGGGAGGAAGAAAAGGTAGTGCCTTCCCTCCCCAAGCCCCCAGCACAGCAGGTCTTCCAGGAGCCGAGGGTTCACTGCTCTTTGGGTTCTCAGCTGTGCCCCTGGGGGTGGTGACATCGTGTTCCTCCCCGTGCTCCAGGGCAGTCAAAAGCACAGATGCATCCCCTGGGCCTTTATTGGAGCCTGAGGTATTGCAGCACTGGGCATGGGTTTGTTTTTTATTCCCTGAAAATAAAGCTATAGGGGCAGTCTGATCTCCTTGAGATTTGTAACATCAGTGAAACTGGGGGGAAAAAATAGTGAATGTTGTGTAACTGAGCAACTGACTTGCACGGAGATTTTCTCAGGGTGAACCTCGGATCCCCAGACCAGTCTGGGACACAGGCAAGAACCCACTGCATTTTATAAATAAGGCCTTCTTCTGGCTTCCTACCCATATATGTTGGGTGGGGTATTTAGTATTTTGGATATTAAGTTGGGAGTCTAGACTTAGAGGTTTATTTGGCCCTGAAAACTGGTATTTGGTTAAATCTGTGTTAGGAGTACTTGAGTTTCCAAAGAAGGAATCTTGAGGAAATCAGTTTTGGGTTGTATGTTGAAACCTTGGGACTGAACTGAGGACCCCGTGGAGGGGTCAGAGTGCTGTTGATGCTCCCTGGGTTCTGGGACCCTGAGGACTCCAGTGTGCACCAAAAGCATTATTTGGGGAGATCCTCTGTTTGCCCAGACCCAGTGAGTTCAAAGCAAGATCCTGGAGTGTTGTTAAGGTATTTCTGAGAGTATAAAAGGTGTACCTACTCATCATAGAAATGAAGCTCTGTAATGTAGTAGGTGGGTCATAGAAACAGTGATGTAACTGTAAAGGGAGTGTGATGTTGGGATAAAGAAATGATTAGTGGTGGTACAATTGGCTGTTTTCTATTAAATGGGATTGTAAGAGCTGCATGAGTGAAAGGTGGAGGTTCCAGTCCCCACCATCTGCTTTGCCCATGTGTTGGTCAGACACAGATGGTGCAACTTGCTCAGTTCTTAACACAAAAGAAGGAGAATTAAGGAATGGCCCTGTAAAGGGTATAGGTGTGACAGGGAAAGCAATGGGTAAGTCCTCAGTTTCTCCACTTGCCAGACTCCCATAAACTCCTAGGAAGAGACTGATTGGAAAACTTGTGGCAGAAATTAAGTTGGAAAATGGGGATATTGGAATTGTAATTCCTGAAACAAAGTATGTTGAATCAGCATCTCCTCTTGTGCAGGACATAAGTCCTGTTAGCAGCAACATCCTGACTGAAGTTGAAGATGCAGTTGCTCCTGTCTTGTGGGCCAGTGGAATCCCAGGAAAATGGACAAGGGCAGAACCTGTAAGAATTATCCCAAAACTGGGATCTATAGTGGTAAGGCACAAAGAGTATCCATTAAAATTAGAAAGCCATGTGGGTTGGTTCCAGTAATAGCTGAGTGTGCTAAGTATGGTTTGCTGGTAGAATGTGAATGCATGTACCTGTAAGGAAAGGAAAGGGGAGAGATGATTGATTAGTGCAGGACCTGAGAGAACCTCCTGAAATGATAACCTTGAATAGTTTAGAGTATCAGATTTGAGGGATGCCTTTTTCTACATTCCCTTGAGCAAGGAGAGGGAAGACCTCTTTGCTTTTGAATGAGAAAAACCTGGAAATGGAGTTAGGCACCACTACTGCTTCCAGAGAGGAATGCACAGGGAGGGAGAGGCACAAGGCTCTTTCTGCCTTAATTTCTCAACCACTGATCTGTGTGTCTGCACCAAAAACTGCATTAAATAGAGCTGCTTGAGTGGTGATAGCAAAGCTGTTCTTTAGGGCTGGGAGAGCAGCAAGGAGCAGAACTTGTGTTCAAGTGTGTGAAAACACCAATGGTGGAGAAAATAACCAAGAAAACCATATTATAAACCTGTTGCTTTCAGTGCAGGGCCTGTCACTGAAGTGGTGAAGATTCTGTGGAGCCTCTGCTGGCAGAGACCAGCCAAGGTTACTCCTGCAGGCTGAGAGATTGATTTGCCCATGGTGGTTGGTCGGGTGAGTACCAGTTTTCACCTGGTAATTGGTTTTGCTTCCTTTAATCTCATGGCTGCAGTAGTCCTTGGGCAGTGGTGCCCTGCACCAGCAGTTCCATCCTCTGTGCTGGGTAGTGAATGATTTAGGCCTTTGAGTTATCAACTCAAATCAATAACTTCTGTTATTTATGTCAACATATC
>VXBX01007522.1:4949-31573 GCA_013400415.1 Scytalopus superciliaris
CCCCCGTCCACCCACCACCTCAACCCTCGCCGGGACCCCCGTGCCCCACTCCGGGGGTCGCCCCGCGCACTCACCGGCTCAGCTCCCACGGCGCCCGGCTGGCGGCGGAGCCCCCCCGGCTGGCCATGGGATGGAGGGGGAACAGTCCTGGAGCTAACGGGAGAAAATGCTTGTCATGGCAACCCCCGTGCCGTGCGGGGCCGTGCGGGGCCGGGCCGANCCCAGCCCGCCGGGGGAGGGGCTCCCTTAAGGTGGTTGCGCGCCCCGACGGCTGCTTAAGGGGGACGGGAAGGAGACAGAGAGGGATGGTACCCCCCGCCACACCCCGTGGGGAGAGCGGGGTGTGGAACCCCAAACAGCGTGGGGACCCCACGGGCAGGGTGGGGTGTGCGCCCTCGGAAAGGGTGGGGACACCCCTAGGTAGTGTGGGGATGCCATGGGTGAAGCGGGGTGTGCACCTCCAGAAAGTGTGGACACCCCCACGGGCAATATGGGGGTGCCCCCGGGGGGAGGCAATGCGGGCACCCCCAGGCAAGGTGGAGACACGCTGCACAGGGTATGGGGAAAGTATGGGGAAAATATGGGGATCCCTCCCCTCCCTGGCAATATAATGTGTGAACCTCCAGGCAGTGTGGGGATCCCACGGGCAGAGTGGGGTGCGCACCCCCAGAAAGCGTGGGAAAGTGTGGGAACACCCCCAGACAATGTGGGAGCACCCCAGTGTGTCCCCCCTGGGGAGCTCGGGCACTCCCCATGGCAGTGAGGGCTGTGCCCTCCCAAGCAGCAGGACCCCCCAGGGCAGTGTGGGCACCCCCAGAAGTGAGGGCATCCTCATGGCCAAACCCTTCCCGATCCACACAAGGGGAAGGCAGAAGGAGCACCGTGCCCTGTAGCAAAATTGGGGTTCCTTGTGGGTTAAACTGGTTTTGGAGTTCCCATTGGGCACTGTGGTTGATACCCAGGGGTTGGGGTGTGCCAGTCTGACGCCCCCTGAGAGCGACTGTCCCCTCCTTGGGGCATCATCCCCTGGAAGGGTATCAGCATCCTGAGAGCCTCAGAGGGCCCAGCATGAAGAACCTGCCGTGCAGATCCGACCCTCGCCCCTTTTTCTGAAGAAACCAGGATAAAAATCCTCGTTGGATGGGGGTTCGGGGCAGTGCTGGGTGTGGGCACCTTAACTGGGCACTCGCCCTCCCCGCAGCCCCACGCCCGGGCACGCAGCGGGTTCAAGTTAAACCAGTGGAACATCTGTGCACTCACAAGCCCTAATTAGCGCTCCGAACGGTTTTTTCCCCCCTTGAGGGCCTGCACCTTGAGAATTCCACATTCCTGAGCGGTCCCAGGTGGTGCTGCACAGGCTGGGAGAGCCGAGCCCGGCGTGGATCCGGAATTCCAACCCCTGCTCTCCAAGCCCTTATCCATGAGCAGTAAAATTCCTTCCACTCGGCTCACAGGGAGCTGATCCAGGGGCTCTTTTGGGGCAGGGAATGTTGTTTGAAGTCACCTGAATGACATCAGAGCTGCCTGTATTGGATGTAATTCAGTCTCCACATCCTTCACAGCACAGAAGGCACCGACCTGTTCCTGTGCTTTGCAGCAGAAGGGAGGAAAGTGCCCTGGGCTGGGAATTCCCCCCCACATCAAGGTGGGGTCCTTGGCATCTTCCTGGGGAGTTGATGGGATCATTCCCTCTGAACACAAAACCCTCCAGGGGGGGAGACTCCCATGACGAGGGCAAACCTTGTGTCTCAGGAAATATCATCAGTTTAATGGCTCCACACTTGCCCAACACAGAAAATGGGAATAAACACGCGGATTTAACCCAAGGTCCAGTTCCCCCTCCACCAAAACCAGACAGCACCGACCAGATTGTGTCTCGGTGACCACAGAACAGCTTGGAAAAGAGCTGGTGGAGCAGCCTGCAGGCAATGCTTCCAACGGGCCAGGATGCAAAACTGCTATTGAGACATAATGGCCTTTTAAAACAGGTTTTCTGGGCTTGGAAGGAATCTCTGGCCATCTGGATTTGGACTCCTGAAAGGAAATCAGCCTTCCTGCCTCAGGGAAGCTGTTGTTAACAGGGCAGTTCAGCAATGCTGAGAATTTGCAGCCTCCTTGGACTCCTGGACCTGGGCTGAAATGGGGAAAGGCAGGTTTTACAGCTGGGGCACTTGCTGTTGAGGGAAGCAGCCAAAATCCATTTGGAAAACGTGCTTCCCATCCAGTGGCAGGCGGCAATTACAGAGCTGGTGCTCAGCAGCTCCTGCCTGGTGTGTTTCCATTACACAGAGAACCATAAACAGGCTGAGAGCCCCTTCCATTTTATAGTTAAGGAGAAGCACATGGAGGAAAAGTGAAAATCCTGGCTGGAACAGGAGCAGGGCCATCACCTCCAAACAAGCACTGACCTGTCCCCACACACGGTGGCAAAGTGAGGCAGAGCAAGGGAAAAATTCCTTCATGGAGTATTTTGGGGTCTTCTCTGAAGGCCCTCCATGTGCCCCTCTTTCCCAGGATCCTGCTCCTGGTGTTTTGCTGGAGCCACTCCCACCCCGCTCCACCCGTTTTCAGTCTCAGGCCACCTTCTCCTGCTGTGGGGGAACACGAGGCTTTGCATCCCTGGAGAGGTGACAGGGGTGTCCCCACATGGAGGCACCTGGAAAGGGAAGGAGAAGGACACAACCTCTGAGCCAGCAAAGCTCCTGCTCATCCAGCCTGGAGCTGCAGGAAGGGACCTCCTGGGATCAGCCCGAGCTCTGGCTGCTGCAGCCCCAGGGGTGGCAGTGGGGACAGGCTGATTTTCAGGTGGCAGCAGGGACAGGCTGCCTTGTGGATGGCAGTGGGCACAGGCTGCTCCTTTGGCTCTTGGCAGGAGCTCCAAGGCACACATGGATCCCTCCAGCAAGTCCCTGCAGGGCTGCCCGCTTTGTGCTGTGTCTTTGGCCTCCTCACCCTCCTTGGATCGTGGCTGGATAGTCATTTATTCCCAAATGTTTGCCCACAACGAGCTCTGGCCACGTGTGTGGGGAGCACCTCACCTTTCCCAGCGAGTCCTGGATGAGGGAGGGATTTTATGGGAGGGATGCCTGGATGGTGCTCCTTCCTCCTCTCCCTTCCTTGCACCCGATGCCTGTTGCAGGCCCCTCTGGAAGAGGAGCGAGATGTCCATCCCATCCCAGGAGGAATTTTCCTCCAGGCAATTCCTGCTGCTTGGCAAAGGAGCCAAATTCCCAGAGTGACCAGCAGAGCCCCAGCCCACAATCAGGGCCCTCAGCCCTGTGGGCAGCCCCGCTGTGATGGGAATTTCAGCTGTTATCCATATTTTGGCACCTCTTTTCTTTTCCAAATGCTTTTCTGCTGGATGCTCTGGAGGCAAAGCAGAACTCTCCCCGGCCTGGGCAGTGTCTGGCCTAAAGAAGACCAGCAGCAACATAAAATAAATAACCCCAAAATAGAAAACATCACTCCACCAGGTTCTTCCATAAAAAAAAATCAGGACTAACTGATGATTTCCCTTTAAACCCAGTATATAATACTTGTATTAATTTGCCTTCAACGTCTCCCAGGCTGGGAACTTGTAGGTGGAGTTTTAGCCCAAAATGAATTAAATCAGCCGAGTTGTATCAGCCAAGTTACAAACCCATCAAAACCTGAGGCCAGATCCTGATCTCATCCCTGGGAGGAAAATCCGGCGTCGCTGCACTGGAATCAACGGGGAAGATTTTTGTCCTGGTGCCAGCGAGCAGAGCAGGATTGGACCCCCAGGGTTTCTCATGGAAACACTGACTGACTCTTAAGCACAAGGCAGAGCCGGGCGTCTGTAAAATCTCTCTCCATCCGAGGGCTAAATATAGGGAGAGAGAGCGCCAGCAACTCCACTTGCAGTGCTCGGGGATAAATAAACCCTGGAGAGGCTTTGTTGGGAATGCCAGGGGCTCATGGGGGTCCTGCTGCCCATGGGACAGGGCAGGGGGACCACAGGGCCCCTACGGGGTGGCAGAGCTGGCTGAGATGCCCCCAGGTGATGTCTGCAGCCCATGGGGCTGGTGAAAAGGGGGTCTGGGGGCTTGTTCCTGCCTCTTCTCCCCCTTTTCCCTGTCCCTGCTCAGCCCTGAGTGCTGCTGAGCTGCAGCACCCACAGGTGCCCGTTTGCAGGGCTCAGACTCCTGCTCAGAGTCCACATGGTGCCATGGGAAGGGTCCCATCACGGGTCCCACCACGGCCACACCAATTCCCCTCTTAGTTCTGGGGTTTCCCCTCGCTCCAGGCCAGCTCCCCATGGATTTGGAGCCCCAGAAAACCCCCACAGCCCTGGGATTGCTAATAAGCCATCACCACTCCTGCTAATAAACCTCTCCTAGCCTGTTCCTGCTCCCAATTACTCTAACAACCCTGTTAATTTCTAATTAAGCAGCTCCTTCATTGGGGAAACGGGCTCGACATGAAAAGCAAAACACGAGAGGAGGAATCTGGGCCCAGTTTTGCTTTATGGATATAATTAGGAGACAAAATTGGTCGCTCACCTAAGGAATTCATCACCAAAGTGCCTGTGAGCCGACAGCCACGCTGGGTTTTCCCCGGGAGCCCCATGACTGACGGTGCTTTTCCCTTCCCCACCCCTGCACATTCCCATTTGGAGCCACGACAGGCTCTAAATCTATTAGAGCCTCTTATTAAACCCCCAATATTTGCAACAGCTGAGGAGGAGCCTCTTGGCCACTCGTTCCCACGCGCCCATGGGCAGGATGAAGGGGAATGCTGTGCCATGGGGATGCAATGACACCTCAGCAGGGATTTAGGTGTCCTTCCTCCTCCATGGAGCACCCCACCAGAGCACCCTGTGCTCAGGGGAACGCACAGTCCCCCCGTTGAGATGTGCAGGACACCCCACTCCCCTCCCGAGGAAGTTGCAGGGGAACAGCTCCAGGGGAATGGTGAGATCCTCAGCTCCATCTCAAAATGAACATTTTTCCCTCCAGTTCCGACCTCGTTTCCTTCCTCACATCAAGGAGGAACCTTGTACTCGGTGTTTGCATCACGGTAACAGCTCGGGGACCTTCGTGGGCCTGAGGAAAGTCCCTGCTGCCGGGAGTGACAACGCGGTGGGTGGTGCTGAAAGGGAGGAGAGAGAAGTGACAGCGCGGGAGAAACGCTCTCCCGTCACTCCCAAGCTGTCAGCCCCGAGCTGGGGAGGTGGAGGAGCTCCCAAGTCCTACTTTGGTGCCTTCCTTCCAGGGATGGGGCTGCCAGAGGGGCTGGGGAGGCTGCTGGTCCCAGCCTGGGGATCCCTGGGGTGGGATGGTGCAGAGCCCCTGGATGGGGAGGGCACGGCGAGGGCAGGGTTAACCCAGCAGGTCCCTTTCTGTGGTTCTGTGGGATCAGGAGCAGCCCTCCATGAGGAAGGTGTTCCAGCTCACTCTGCTGCTCACAAAAACCTGCTTTTGGAGCCCAAAGCACCAGCAAAAGCCCAGGAGAGCAGCCACAGGTCATGGTGCCACATGTGGAGCCCACACAGGGCTGGCATCACCCCAGCAAGGCCATCCTGAGCCTGCAGAGTGTCACCTCCTCCAATACCCACCTCCCAAAAGGCTAAGCCCCCTCTAAGCCAACCTTAAGGTGCTTGTGGGGCTATGAGAAATATTAAGGGGCATCACTGGGATTTTGATGCCATGGGGCAAAGCTGGGGTGAGCTCAGCCCCTGCAACACCCACACGAGGGGTGAAAGTGGGTGGGAAAAGCATCAGATGCAAAAGTGACCTCTTCCCAAAATGGAGAAAGAGGGAGAAGGGAAAACCATAACACTGCCAAGTGCGTCTGCAGGAAAACAAAACAGAAATGACTCTTTTATTTGAATAATAACCATCAATAATACATTGCTAAGAAGCTGCAGATGACTGCAATTAAAAAAAGCATTGCATTCCCTGAGCAAAACCTAAATTATTCCTCACAGCTTCTCCGCTCGCTGAGATATATGAAAATGAAGCGGTTCCTGGAGCTCAGCAGAGCCGGGGAGCCCGGGTGGAAGGCAGGAGAGAAGAAAAAAGGCAAGAAGAAAGAAGAGGAGCCCTAATGTAGGGGGTTATAAATATTTCACAGCCGAGGAGGAGTGGGGAGCCATGGATATAGATGCGACTGCGGGCGTCCGCGGTGGGAGGAAGGAATTAATCACGTAAACGGAGGAGAAACTTTCCTCGAGGAGCACATGCCAACACCCACGGCCGAGGTGGCTCCGGAGGGTCCCCGGGAGCCGGGGATGGGCAGCTGGGGGTTTGATCTGGAAGGGGCAAGTGTGACTTGGTGGTGATGTCCCACCTCTGCCAGGAGCCGCTGGCATTGTCTCAGCTCCGGCATGGGCACCGCCAGTTCTTTGGGAAACGCAGGGTGCAAATATTTACTGGGAAAACCTCAAGGAAGCCCACAGATAAGGCTGGAAACGCTCCCTCCTCCACGCTGGGGGTGCAGGAGGGGGTAACCTGTGACTGTCTGAGTCACACAGGAATCCTGGGCCCCACAGACTCTCCTCCCAGCAGCTGGTGGGCAGGATTGTGGGACAGGAGATGAGGGGAACAGGATAACACCGGCACACCTCACGCCCCGGCATTCCCAAAGCCAACACACAGAGCAAACACCTCTGCTATCGCTGTCCAAACAGCAGCTCCGCTATCCAGAGCAGCAGAGAGGCCCAGGAGCCAGGGGCTGGCAGCTCTCCCTCACCTCCTGCCCCTCCCCACCCTGCTGGGAAGGGAGCAGGGAAGGAGGCATCAGCAAATGTCACCGGGCATGGGGACAGCAAACCCCCCTCTCTCCGATGCAGAGCAAACACTGGTGCTGAGGCAGCCTCGTCTCCAGCCCAGGAGAGCATCAACAGAGCTGAAACAGAGGGAGGTCCAGGCCATTTCACAGAATCACAGAATTACTTGGAAGGACCTCAAAGCTCATCCAGTCTCATTCCCCTTCCATGGGCAGGGACAACTTTTACTAGACCAGGTTGCTCCAAGCCCCATCTAACCTGGCCTTGGTCACCTCCAGGGAGGGGGCAATGTTCAAGGTCTGTGCAGCTGGAGCCATTCTCCTTCCACAACCAGCACCATCCCTGGAGTTGCCAGAAGCCAGCGTGGGAGGCTGGGGCTTCTCAGGAGCTGCAGGATTGGCAGGACCAGGTTATCTCCCTAAGGCCAAAATGTTTTCCCTTTCCCTCTCTGATTTTGTCTTATTCTTCCCAGGCACTTTGCAGCGTCAGGGACTTCCCCATCCTTGCTGCCTCCTCCCTCCATGGGCTGAGCAGAGGGACAATCCATGAGACTCCATTGCCAGCTCCAAATCTGCCTGTCTCAGTGTGGTCCTGGGTCCTGAGGGCTCCTTGACCATCCCCAGCCACCTCCTCCTGTGTGCCCGTCCACACCGCTCGGAAAAGCTCAATGGCACCTGCTGGGAGCCTCTGCAGGTATTAAACCCTCTGTGCCTCTGAGTGCTTCTTTAAAAATTAAAGCCTCAGTGAGAAAGAAATGAGTCATGACAGGGAGAGAGGGAGCTCACGGCACCGGCAAATCGCTAAGGAGAGCCAGCAGCACGTCCAGCACTGGCTGGAGCCGGGACCGGCACACCAGGGAAAGGATGGAGATTAAATGGAAAGCAGCCAAGGCACAGGACACCCAGCAGAGGTGGAGATTTGGGTGGCAGCCACCATATGGGTGAGGGCACCTTCCCTTGCCGTGTCTCATGTGTCCCTACCAAGCTGAAGGCAGAACTTTTCCCCACAGCCCTGTGGACACCAAGCCTTGGCTTGGCATCCAGGAATGCCAGGCCTGGAGAGACAGATCCTTCTCTCATTTGGAAGGTGATGGGCATTCCCACCTACCTGCCCCAACACACAGCACTGGTGATGGTCAGGATGCAAAAGCCTCACTGGACCTGCACCACCATCCCTGTTGGATGCCGAGCTCCATTCCCAGGCTCCCATGTGAGTGGCACAGTCAGGGCAGCACCACAGCCACAACCACAGAGTCCCCAAAGCCAGGAGGATGCTGAGGGTTCTGCTCCCCCAAAGGCACAGCCAACCTGCTGGCCCCAAACACTTCCTGCCCCACAACACTTAGAGAGTATGAGCTGAGGGGGCTCAGCCTGGAGGAAAGGAGGCTCAGGGGGGACCTTCTCGCTCTCTGCAGCTCCCTGAAAAAAGGTTGTAGCCAAGTGGGGTTTGAACTCTTCTCCCAGCAACCAGTGACAAAAGGAAACGGCCTCAAGCTGCTCCAGGGGAGGTTCAGGTTGGACATCAGGAGCAATGTTTTCATGGAAAGGCTGGTCAGGCATTGGAAGGGCTGACCAGGGAGGTGGTGGAGTCCCCACCCCTGGATGTGCCCAAGGAATGACTGGACAAGGTATTCAGTGCTTTGGTCTGGGTGACAAGGTGGGGATTGGCCACAGGGTGGACGTGATGTTCCTGGAGGCCTTTTCCAAATTCAGTGACTCTGTAATTCCATGAACATGTCTGGCTGCAGGAATTACATCAAATCCCGAATTGCAACAAGCCTGACACCGCAGTGCCTAACACTAATACACGAGCTGGAAGAGCTTGTGCTGCAGATCTGGCACAGATGTATCTCCCCTGCAAGACGTGCCTGTGTCTCACATCAGTGGTGACGCCAGCAACTTATTTCCCCGCTGACTGCTGAGGCAGCCGATCCGCTCCCCAGCTCTGACGTGGGAACCTGCCCTTAATTTCCAGTGGCACCAATATGTTTCCTCCCTTCTCTTTTTTCTCTGCCAAGCCCCAGTTTGCTCCATATAGGACATGACAGGCAGTGATGAAGCACCCTGAGTGATGCTGGGAGGCCCAAGGGCTGGCACATCCCTGGCTCCTGAGCAGCAATTAGCTGATGGAGGGCACGGGCTGGGCTGGCCATGCCAGCCAGCAGCGTCCCTGGCAGCTCCCGCTGACCCTGGGTCACACATGACACATTGCATACAGAAAGGATGGGTATGGATGGGTCTGGAGGAGAGCTCCCAGAAAAAAACAACGAGCCTTGGCATTGGGAAGGGAAGGCAAGAGGGTGTGCAGGCAGGAGGTGAGTGAGCACTGCTCCCTGAACACACAGTTCAGCTGCTGGGATGAAGCTGCATCTCTGCAGGACTGGGATGATGAGTGTGGATGTTTAAAGGTGCAAATATCCCAGGCTGGTGTCAGAGGCAGGAATACAAACCCGTGTCCAGGACACCAAGTGCTTGGCTGGCTGATCCCAGAGAAGCTGTGGCTGCCCCATCCCTGGGAGTGTCCAAGGCCAGGTTGGACGGGGCTTGGAGCAACCTGGAATGGTGGAAGGTGTCCCTGGGCTGCTGGAAGGTGACCCTGCCCATGGCAGGGCGTGGAACAAGAGGAGCTTTAAGAACCTTTCCAACCCAAACCGTTCCATGATTCTATGACTGGTGCAGCAGTCTCAGGGCCGTGTGCTGTGTGGTCTGGCAGCCCTGGAGCTCCTTCCCCTGCTTGTAAACACACCGAGCCCCTGATCTGCAGAGGAGGACACGAGCCAAGCGCCTGTGATGGGCTGCACGGGAGCAGGACCTTTGGGGAGTGCAGCCTTTGCTCTCTTTACCGAGCTAAACTGAAATCGTTCTGCTCTGCCGAGCTGGAAATTGGCTGCAGATCCCACTCCCGGGCACCGGGGCTGAGAACAGACTCTCCTTTCAGTCATTAACTGTGGGCAGCGCCGAGAGCAGACGGGGAGGAGGAGGAGGAGGAGGAGGAGGCTGGTGCGGTCCCTCGGGAGCGCCATGGAGGCAGGTGTGGGCTCAGCCCTCCCCAGCCATCCCAGGCACGGAGGGAGGCGGGCAGGGAGATGTCTGCAGCAGGGAGAGCAGGCAGAGGTGCCTGTGTGCCACCGAGGAGGGACTGGCAGAGCCCGAGCCCTCCAACCCTGACTGACTCACAGCCCCTCCACTTACTCTTTGCCCTGGTCCCCCTCTGACTAACATCCTTCCTCCTCTTCACCCTGTTCGGTTTCCACCCCTGCCTGCAATCCCAGCTGAGCTGAGCAAAGACTGGGGACGTAGCTTTCCACCCAAACCCTGGAGCAACCCAAGAGGAGTCAGAGCAGCTGCAGGACCGATGTGACTCCCTCGGGCAGCCCAGCAGATCAGTGTCCAGCTTTTGGACAGATCAGATGCTTTTTGTCATTCATTATCAGCTGAGGAACAGCCCTGCAGTGCTGGGACGCAGAGCCAGCAGAGCATCATTCCAGCAATGCCTTTGGAGGGAAAGGGGATGTGGGGGGGGGCTGGGGGTGAGGCAGCACTCTCTGCCCAGGATGACTAACTCCCTCCCTCACACACCCTCACAGGAACCACTATCAGAAAGCAGAAGCTGCTTCCTTCCCTCTTTCTCCCTGCTAAGATTTTCCAGTGACCCGTCGTTCTGCAGCGCTCATGGAAACTCGGCCGGTCTCCGGCCCTTTCTTCTCCAGGGCACTTGTTTGGATGGGATTTTTTTCCTTCCCAGCTGTCTCTTGGCATCATCAGCCCTGACTGACCCACGCAGGATGAACATCACCCCTGGCATTGCACTGCTGCCTCCCAGCACCAGGCTCTCTTGGTTCTGCTCTGAGCATGGGAGATCCACAAGGAAAAGCACCTCATTCCCCAGCCAGCTCCAACACGGATCATCGAGGTCCCAAAGGGGGGCACAGCATGCTGCAAACCACAGCCCACCATAACACAGGGGCTGGGCCCAGCCTTGCCAGGCACAGCTCTGCTGAGGGCAGGCAGGTGCCAGGGAGCAGGGAGGGAGATGGATGCAGCATTCCCCTTTCCTTGGCATTTGTCAGGGAGAGCAGGAGCAGCTGCAGAGGAGAAGCTGCCATGCAAGGGCAGATCTCCAGCACCCCAGCCTGAAGCACCCAAACATCCTAAAGGGACAGACCTGCTCCATCCCCAGTACCAGCCTGATAACACAGTGGAAAATTCAGACATTTAAGCGTATTTTGGGAATCTGAAAGCAGCTGGCAAAAGCCTCACACCCACAGGAGCTTTGCTGCAGCTCCCCAACATAGCTGGGCACCCCACAGCTCCCAGCCACCCTCACACCTGCTTTGCTGGCAGCAAAAGAGCTCCCAGCCAAGCTGGATCCAGCCTGGCTCCTCAGCCAACGCTGCCACAGGAACCACAGCAGCATCTCCTGTCCCACAGCTCCACTTCCCCCAGTGCATGAGCTCAGGCTTAATAAACTCCTCAATTATTAATTAAAAAGCCCCACAGACTATAATCCCCAGCCCATGCTCAACCAGAGGCAACCAAGAGCCAAAGAGCTCTCTCAGTGCTCATTCCCTAAATCTGTTCCTAATTAGGACTGGACTCACCCCTGCAACTAATTGCTGGAGTCATTCATTAGTGCCTGGATATCCAGATCTGTTTGGACGAGGCAGCAGAGTGGTTAATCAGTTTGGAACTAATGGAGAGAGTGTCCAAACCTGTGGCAAAGTCCCTGCACCTGGCAGGGGGACAGCGAGGGCTGGTGGCTTCCAGCACAAAGTGCCTGGCTTTGGGACAAGTGGGATTTGGGGATTTTTTTCCAGGGCACTGGGCGTGCTGCAGAGCTGATGCCCGTGGGTGCTGCCAGCCCCAGGGGCTGTCGCTGCCGCCCAAGGAGCCGCACTTGGCGTGCGGCAGAGCCCGTGTCCCCGCTCACCCCCGCCCCGTGTCCCCGCCTGCCCGCGCCTTGTCACCACGGCCAAGCCCCGAGGGAGCTGAGGCTGGAACAGCCCTTCCAAAGCAATCACTTGGAACTGGCAGTTTTGACTCCCCTCCAGGTACCACGAGCCTTTGGGAGGGAGCCCTGCCCAGGACCAGTGCTGGGGAGCAGGACCCCTCTTTCTGCCCGGCTTCCCACAGGTCACGGGGTTTTACCCCCTGCTCTGGATGCTCTGCAGACCCAAGAAATGAGGATCAGCCCGTGGAAGGACAGAGAATGTCCTCCAACGTGTGGCATCACCACCCTCAGGGCATAAGGGGACCACAACCCTTTCCTAACCCCCCTCAGTTCTCCTGTGCCTCAGTTTCCCCAGCTCTCCACCTCCGCAATGGGCACGAGGCACCAGTTGGCTGCAGTGACCCCAAAAGCATTGGGTGCTATTATTAGCTTTAAGGGAAGTGAGAGTCTTTCTGGGCCTCAGCGTTTTGTTTTCCTTCTGAGTACAATCTGCATGGACACAAATAGCCCCCCTACCCCCAGACCCCCCAGGAAATCACCAGCTGGCAGTTGAAGCCACAGGGTCATTCCCAGGGTTGGGCAGCAGCAGCTCAAGGCTCCCAGCAGGTCAAGGATGCTCCTGTGGTTGTTTTTCAGCAGTTTTACCATAATTGGGCTGTTCTGGTGATGCACAAGCCCCATTCTCCCTCCACCTCTACCAGGTCATGAGGAGGGTCCCAAACCCTTGAGGCCTTTGCTACCAAAGCAGCTCCACAGATCTCAGATAGAGATATTTAGGGAAAAAAAGTGTGCTAAGTGAGGGAGGAGTTGAGCTGCGTTCTGGGCTAATGGCTGGTGAAATTACATTAAAAACTGGAGCAAAGCAAACCCTGGAAGGCAGATCAATGTAAACAGCACGAGAAACTGGGACGCAACTCCTAAGCCGGAATAGCTGTTTATGGCTGGATGTCAGGGGAAGCTGGGGTGACTCATGCTGGGGATGGGAGACTGGTTCCAGCTCTCCTGGGGACTGGTTCCCCTCAAGGCTGGGTGACCAGTCCCCCAGCGATGGGCTCTGTGACAGGGACAGTGCTCTCAGATTTCTGCACAAGGCAGCGGCTCCAAGCCTGGCCATCCTCACAAAATTGTTTTCCCAGCAGCCCCATCAACATCCACGTGTTTTCCAGCCATTGGGAGCCAGGCTGGGGCTGAACAAGACTGGGCTCTGTGAGCCATCACCAGATCCTTGGGCAGCTCCAAAGGAGGGACATTCACTGCTTCTGTCTGGCTGAGGAGGGTGAAGATACCCTGGAAGAAGCTCAGGAGAGCACTCGGAGAGGGAAGCAGCATCCCCTGGACATCCATTCTCACCCTAAGCCAGCACCTGGGCAGGTGCATGGGGCGAGTGAGGTGGATAAATAGATGGTGCAAGTAAAAAGATGGATAACGGCGGCAGTTGGGCATGGACAGAGAGGAGTGGGCAGTGATGGATGTGGAGGGACCGAGACACAGCAGGTGCCAGGGCTGTGGATGCCCTGCGGATGGAGAGAAGGATGGGCAGGGGCAGCGTGGAAGGTGTTCCCTCTGAAGAGCCACCTGATGAATAATAACCATGAATTGTGATAATGAACAAGCTTTTGGGCTCAGCCGTGCTGGGCTGAGGGTACAAGGTCGGCTGCAGCCCTGGCCCTGTGCCACCGCCAGCCCCGAGGCCACCGGGACATTAACCTGCTTTTCCACCAGCGCCTGCCGGCCACGTCAGCCGGCTTTTAATTAGATGGAGCACTTCCGAGCATTCCCTGCAGCCTGGCCGGGAAGATCCGGGGGCTGGCGGAGCTGGACCCGAGCACAGGCAGCGCTCAGGACCCGTGGCAGGGTTCCAGCGGAGCTCTGTGCTCTGCCGGGCACTCGTTTGCCATTCCTGTCCCCCTGCACAGGAGATCCCCTGGGAATGGGCTTGTAAGGGCATCCTCTCCCAGCTGCTGCCTCGCTGGTGCTCTGGAGCCCTCGCTGCTCCCCTACCCCAGCTGTGACAGTGCCCTCCAAGGAGGAGCCAGGCTGGGAAGGGAATCTGCTGCCTCTCCCAAATCTGCACTCCCAGAGCTCTGTAATTACAGGCTTTCTCTTCCCTTTCCTACACTTTAATTTGCAGCCTCTGTGGTTGCTCCTCCCAGGAGCAGCAGGTCCCTGGGAGCGGGGAAAGGCACGGCCCCTGATGGTGCAGGGCATCCACCCATCGACAACCCCCCCCCGCAAACGGGACCCCCCAGTTATCCCCTGTGGCACTGGGCCACCCTCATCCCGCCTCGTGTGCCTCTCAGGGGGACTTGGCAGCAGATGCCCGCTCCTCACCACCTAATCCTGCCCCGTGCCACCAGCCAAGGGCTGACAGGAATAAACACAGCCCAAGACCGCTCCGACATGCCTTTCCATAAGGGGAGCGAACCTGCTGGCCGAGGTGCCGCTGTCCCGGCTCCTTTCCAGGGGCCCGGCAGGGAAGGGGCAGTGGATGCTCCCACTGAACTCAAAGCCCAGGGTCTGCTGGGCACCCCTTGCAGGGTGCCTGGGGTGGGAGCCCACCCACAGCCCCCAGAGCACCCCCAGCAGCACCTCCGCTCCCCACTCGGGATGCAGCGGCAAGGACTGACCTGCAGGTCACGGCTGTGTGAGATGAATGCAGAGAGGCTGTTAAATGAGTTAATTAATGAGTGTTAATTAGCGATGAGAGTGCTATAGGAGGCAGAGGAGCTGGCTGGCCTGTGTCCCCCGCTGCCAGCAGAAGGGCAGCCCTGCCTGGGGGACCCCCTTGTGGGGTGCTCTCACCATGGAGGGGCCACAGTGAGGACAAAGCAGGGGGTGGCTGAGACCCCCGGGTGCCACAGCGTGTTCCAGGTGCCACCTCACCCATCAACAGGGATTCCCCTGCGAAGAGTGTTCGAAGCATCACTTCCAATTCCCGTCTGTTTTCCCATCCTGCCATGGAGACGCCTCCTTATATAAACCCTGTTAAGTAGGACGGCCTTTTTTATCTCCTTCTGCCATCACTGCCAGTGGTTGAGGAGGCTCCGGGCCCCCAAGGCATCCCCTCTGCCTGCCTGGCAGCCAAGGAGAAAGCTGGGCTTCCCTTGTGCCCGTCCCCATGCCATGTCCATGCCAGCTCTGCATGGTGCTGCACCCAGCCCAGGGACCAGCCACCAGCACCATCTGGGTGCATCCCACACCCTGTTGGGTCCTGGAGGGTCCTGGGATGGCTCTGAGGCAGGAATATGGGACTGGGGTTTAACTGAAGTGGCTGAGCCCACGCAATGCCCTCCCCAGGGCAGGGGATGCTGCAGCAGAGCAGATGGACAGAGTGAGCATGAGTTGGTGGCATCACCACCCTCAGATGCCTTTTGATCCCCCTGTGCTCAGCAAGGAGGGTCCCATCACAAGGACATCCCCCTGGCCAAGCCAGCAGCTGCCCACAGGACCGTGGCATCCCTAATTCCCAAACCTTTATGGCTCCCCCTGGTCAGGGTACCCCCTCCTTGCTGTCCCCTCTGTGCCTCCCCGCTGCCTCCTCTTCAGCCGTCACACATCTCAAACGTCAGCTTTAACAAGGGTAAATTTTTGATGAACAGGTTATTAAATATTTGTGGCTGTTGCATGAGCTTTCAATTATTCAGCAGCAAAGTGCAGGCAAGGTGCAGGCAGCTCCAGCAGCCTGTCCGGGGCTGCCAGGCTCTCCAAGTGTCACTGTAGGACACGGGGGCCACGTGGGACTTGGATATGCTGGGGCTGGCCGGGAATCCTGGGCAGAGCCAGCGAGAGACTGGAGGGGAAAACCTCCAGGACCAAAGCTGTTTCACTGGCAAAATCATTGTAATTCCCATGAAAATTGTCCCAGGGAGCAGGAGGGCACTGGAGCCAGGCAAAGCCTCACTGGGATGATGGCAATGCTGTGACATTCTTCAATCTGTTGCCTGGTTTCCATGCACAGAGATTTTCCAGGGCTTCTTGGATTTGCTGCTTCATCTGTGGAGCTGCTCCCAGTGTGTTCTCATCCCTTTGAGTGGGATCTGCGGGAACATCATGAGCTGGGACACTCTCAAGGCTGGACAAGGTGAAGATTCCCATCGCTCCCAGGCTGGGCAGGGAGCTGAGCTGTCTATTTAGGAGGGAAGAGACATCCTGGCTCCTCCCTGCCCTGGCAGGGTGGCACCTGGTGTGACACACGTGTGGCCATCCGGTGTCACCCACTGAGAGGGCACTGGGAGAACCTCAGGCCACCTCGAGCTGAGCTCTGCTGGCTCCCAGTTATGGTCAAACCCTGAGCATTTGAACTAAAAAGAGCATTTTCAAGCCCCAGTGTGGCTGCACTACTGGGGAGCTCCCAACGGTGCTGGGGCTCCATCAGGATCCCGGTTCCATCAGGATCCCAGTTCCCAAGCTGGCATCTGGTGCACGGACACCACCCAAACCTGCCCCCCACCCCCACGGCAGGGCTGCTCCTGGTCAGGGCTTCACCATCCTGGAACATACCCGGGGGCAGCAGCCAAGAGGCATAAAATTCCAGCTGAACCTCAGCCAGCCGGAGCAGCGGCAATTAAAACAAAATGATTAATCACAAACAGTGTGCAGCCATAAAACTTTCCAGTAATGGGAGGGAGAGTGGGATGAGCAGCTCGGGAGCTGAGGAGGCTCTGGCTGGAGCAGGGGAGCAGGGCTGCCTTTCCAATAGGGTTTAGGAGGGCTGGGATGGTCCCTGGTTGCTCACAAAGTGCTGAGTTCCCTTTTGACTTGGGGCAGAGATGAGATCTTGGCTGGAGGTGTGTCCTTGGTCGGGTGATGGGAATGTTCTGCTCTCCCTGGCACCCAGGACACTGCTCTGCTCATGCTGGGGCTGCTCTCCCTGGGCTGCAGAGAGGGGAGAGCCAGGGGCAGGATCTCCCCAGGGTCTGGTTTCCTCCTTTAGCTGATGCTTGGACATGTTCTGGATCCTCTTCCCCCCAAGCACCACATCAGCTGCATCCATGCCCAAGCTGCATCCCATTCAGCTCAGAGCCCAGGGAAGCATCCAGGGCTTCATCCTGGTGCCACAGCAGGTAATGGGGAAGGCAGGGACACAAATGGGGGCTGCAAATAAACAACCAGTGACCCCAACGAGGAGGAGTGGCCTTGGAATCCCACGCAGGCTGGATCGCCCAGCACCTCATGGAAATGGGGAGTGGGAGCAAAGGGCTCTCCTGCTCCTTGGGATGGACTTGGCTTGCATTTGCTCCGGGGTGTGTGTGTGTGTGTGTGTGTGTCTGTCTGTGTGTCTGTGTGTCCCTGTGTGTGTGTGTCCCTGTGTGTCTGTGTGTGTCCCTGTGTGTGTCTGTGTGTCCCTGTGTGTCCCTGTGTGTCTGTGTGTGTCCCTGTGTGTGCTCACGCGTGGGAGTGCCCGCAGCGCCGAGCCCGAACATCCCACTGCGCTGCTCCCGCCCGCGGGCAGGTACACAAACTTCCTTCCCTTTGAAGAAAGGAAACCCAGGGATTAGCCAGGCTCTTTCATTGCCATGACAACCCGCAAACATTCATCAGAGATAATTGCCGAGAGGCCGGATCCTGCCCCGCTCCGGGCACGGCACGGGCTGTCTCTGCCCACCATCCCCTACATCCCCCGAGCATCACCGTCCCGGTGGAGATGTGGGAAGTGCAGCAGAGGCCGAGGACGGTGTCCCCAACACCCTCCTGTGCCCGGGAGGTGCTGGGAGAGCCAGGAAAGCTTTCCCGTTTTTGATACCTTGGCTCAATCTGAGGGGCACCCATCCCCCCAGGGCCTGCCCACGGGTACTGAGCTGCAGCGCCGTGGCGGGAAGGAGAATCTATTTCCAACACTATTATTCTTATTAATACTAATTTTAAAAATTGACTTTAAAAGGTGCTGTTGACCTTGGAACTAAGGGACTAGGCATCAGTCGGGGTAAATGGGATTTTTGGACTCATCTCAAGTCATTAACTCCTCCCAGCCAGTCATTAATCCCCAGGAAATGCCCGGTGACTTGGAGCATTGATGCTTAATTAATACAAGTTCCCATCCCTGCAGACCTGGGGCCAAATCCTGAAGTCATTCCGTGCAAAGCTTCCCCTTGGCTGTGGGAGCTGCTCCCCAAGCCTGTGGTGGCTGCAGTGCCAGCCAGAGCCAAGCTGCTGCTGAGGGATGTGGGTGCTGAGGCTGGGGGTCCTGTGGGTGCTGGTGAGGCCAGTGGATAACTGAGCCTGGAGCCAGTGATAACATTTTCTCATGGATTTGGACCACACCAAGCACCACACCATGGCCAGGAAACCCTCTCTGAGGTGAGCACGACCCTGAGCAGTGCAATGTAGCACCTTGATAATGCAGAGTCTCACAGAAAGGCCTCACCCTCTCTCGTGTTCCCTCCACCCCCAGCAAGGGATGCTCAGCAGTCCCTCGTTTCTCCCCTCTCTCTCCCAGCAGCTCTCATACAATCAGCTTCAGCCCCTAATTTGTCACCGATGGAAAATGCAGCACCTCCTCTTCCCTGCTCCCCCCTGCCCCTGCTCTTTCATGATCCTTCTTCTTAAAAGAGAAATAAAACCCCATTCATCACCATAACGATTTTTATTTCCAAGCTCTCCAGTGATTTATGGACCTGTTTCCCGAAGCCATTCTCTCCTGCAGCAGAACAGATGAATATTTAGGGGTGGGCTGGGGGTGCCGGGTGGGAATGGGGAGGGACACACGGAGACACCGTGGGGGAGCACGTGCCAGCGAGTTCCACAGCACTGCCAGCTGGAAAAAGGGCTTAAAATAAAAGAGGTGGCCTGATAGGAAGGGGAGATGTCACCATCCCACACCTGAAAGCAGCCCCAGTGCCGTGTGGGTGCAGGAGCATCACAGGATGCAGGAGCACCGTGGAGCAGCCTGTGCCATCCGGGCCATGCCCTGAGGCGCCTGGCACAGGCTGGCAGTGCCTCCAAGCCCTGCTGGAATTCGGGGGGGTGGTGCCAAACCAACCTGTTAAAATCTGAGGCATTTGGAGCCGTAAATCCCCTGCATGAATCCGGGGGGAGCCATGCAGGGCACGCCGAGGACGGTCACGCTGCCTGGTGGTGCCCACTGCGGTGGTGACTGATGCACAAAGGTGATGTGGGGCTTAAATACCATCAGAATTTCAGTTGTGGTGCTGGGCAATGGGCAAAATCCAACTGACCCCATCCCCCAAGCGGTGCCACCCACATCCCTCAGCCCCCCAGGGTCACGGGGAATCTTTAGAGAAGCCCCTTCACCATCCCCACTGCTGACACCTCCCAACCCAGACCCTTCCCAGCATCACCACCTCTCTGCCAATCCAGGCTGCCTGTGTGTTTATTTTTGCCTGCATTAATTTGCCCACATCTCTCTCTCTCTCTCTTTTTTTCTTTTTTTTTTTTTTTTTTTTTTTTCTGTAGTTATGGCTCAATTTCAGGAGTTGAAGAAAACTCAGTTTATAAATAGTTTGCTCAAAGCATCACTTTCCTGAAGGGAGAGAAGGCAGCTCCCAGCGAGCGCCTTGTCCCCAGGGAGGGTCATCTCCAGGGGAGGGAGATTTTCATCCTTCCCACATCATCTCTGCAAACAACATCCAACCTTCCCCAGAGAGCTGCCAGAGCTCTTTGGGTGCTGCTTCCCAGTGCTGATGTCACAGCCAGGACATGACCCTGCTCCCTGTGGAGCTGGGAAGGTTGAGGACAGCCCAAGCAGAGCAGCACCATCCCTGTTTTGGGCAGGGAGATGCCCCCAGGCCCGTATGTGATGCTGATGTTGGGAAAGAGACGGTGAAAGGAGGAAATTCTTGGGGAATTGCCATTATTGGAGCATCTCAGCCCTGCTGCTGCTCTTGTCACCCCTTTTAAGGCTGTCCCTGCTGTCCCTGGGGCTGCCCATGGAGCGGGGCTGGGACTCTCTCCAGAGGGCTGGAGGAGGGAGGTTGTGTGCCCACCGCTCCAACTGAGCCTGGATGTCCACTGGATTTCCAGGACTATGCTTTCCTGGCAACAGGGATGGCTGCAAGCATCCTACAGAAATCCTACAGGAATCCTACAGAATCCCGGGCACCCCTGGGTGCACTTCTGCCTCTGGTCAAGCAAAGGGTGCTGCAGAGCCAGCATTTCCCAAAAAAACCCCAGATCCAAACATCCCTTCTCCCCTGCAAGGCTCCCCTGGTGCTCCCAGCCCGAAGGCAGCACCTGATGGCTGTGTCTCCTCAGCTCCCCAAATCCTGAGGCTTCACAGGGACCTTCAGCGTTTAAACCACATCTCTGGCTCTGCCCCCCCTTTCCCACACACCAAGAAACCCCCTTAAGCCACCACATTTCAAGATGCCCAAGGCAGAGGGTCCAGCAGTGCCGGGATGGCTCCCAGTGCCCCTCACACGACCATCCTGCTCTGCAGTAGAACAAATACCCAACTATTTGCTGCAATCTGTTTTCTATCTCCACGTCCCTCCCGGGCTCAGCTCGTCCCTGCCGGCCCAAGGAACGCCGGCATCTGCTCCTGCTTAAAGCTGCAAACTGCAAAAAGGAGAAGGGCAGCACTGGACTTTGCTGGCTTTTCAGTTCTTTTTTTGGGGGAGTTGATGCTTTTTAATATCTTTAAAAATAAATATTAAGGGAAGAAGGCTGGTTACTTCTCCCTCTCTCTCTCTTTTCCTGCCCAGGGTGGAAAGTTTTGCTTCAGCTCACCCTTGTGACTGGAAAAAGAGCCAGTTCAGCGCTGCAGAACAAGGGGGCTGTTTCTTCTTTCTCTTTTTTTTATGTAAGAGTTTTTAGGAAAGTGATTTTGCAGGGAGGCTGCTGGGGAAAGGCAGGACCAAAGTCCCTGGGGAATCCCCTGGAATCAACCCCGGCTCCAGAAATTATGAGGACCAAGATGTGAGGGAGTTTGGGGGGGTACATGGGGGAGAGAAGAGCCTGGGAGAGGGGATGGAACAGCCCTGGAGAGGAGCAGCATCTCACCAGCCATTGGCCTTCCCAACAAAAGCTGTGCTGGCACGTGGGGCTGGTCCCAGGGCTGCTCCACCAGGCAGGGACCTGGATCAGTCCTGGAGAGCAGATTCCATGTGAAAATGCCAGGAGGTGACTATGAGCATCCCTGGGTGTGCATGGACACACACGTGTGTGAGGGCAGAGAAAGGAATGGAATGGGATGGGACAGAATGGAATGGGATGGGATCTGTCCCCAGTCACAGCGTGGGCTCTGTTGGAGCTGGAGCTTCTCCATCTGCTGAGACCCAGTCCAAGGTTTTAACCTCAGCCCCACGTGTCTTCCCCAGTTTCCCAGGACGGGTTGGGAAAGGTGGCATGCCCTGGTCTTTCTGCTCCCCCCAGCTCCTCCCTTGCTCCATCCTGGGATACACAAGCTCTGCCCAGGACCACCCCGTGGTGCTTTGGCATCCGATTGCACAAGGACAGGGGTGTCCGAGGGGTCAGGCAGAGCCAGCGTGTCCTCCCCCACCTGCCCTGAGCCCCTCGGGGCCAGGCAGGGATTTCCAGCCCCAGGACTGGAGCACGGCCCTTGCCCAGATCCATGGCCAGCTTCCCGCTGCGGGCACAGACGCTGCTGCCCCAGGTGCCTGTGGAGGCAGGGACTGTGGCGCCGGCAGGAGCTGGCACAGGCTGTGCCGGGACCCCGGGGGACGGTGACACATCCGCGTCACCGGTGACAACACGGAGCAGCCTCAGCATCACTGCTCGGGCCCCTCCCGCCCCCGGAAAACCCCCCAGAGGCCACCTGAGCCATGTCCAGCAGCCAGAAATTCCTGTGCCCTGGGAAGGAAGGGGAAAACAGGGAGCAAAACGAGATGCTTGGAAAACCCTGGGGTTTCTCCGTGCCCCTTCTTCCAGCTGTATCCCAAGGGCTGAGCATCTTTGCCTCACAGCCGGGTTTATCCTCCAACATCAGGTTCCTCTCCATGGCCCTGAGGATAGGGATGCATTAGTCCTCCTTTCCCAGAGGCAGGAGACCCTTCTTGCTGTGGGATCGTGGAGCAGACAGTGTTTCCCAGCCAGCCTGCTGCAGCTACTGAATCTGCCAGAATGGCTGGAAAGCAGCAGCAGGACGTGGCAGAGGCTGCCAGGGCTCTGCTCAGCGAAGCAGCCCCTCCCTGTGCCCACTCCTCTCCCTTCCCCTGCAGCCATTCCAGCATCCAAGGGATTTCCCTGTGTGGGGCAGGGCACGGGCTGCTCCGAGCAGCACTGGCACAGCTCCCTGTGAAGCATTTGGTGGCACTGGAGTTGGAGCAGCAGGAGGAAGGGGATGGCACAGGGAGCTGAAATAGCTCCTGGCTCTTCCCTACATCCTTCCACCTTCCTCAAACCTTCCCCAGCTGGGAACTGGGTATCCCACTGCCAACCCATCCCAGACTCCAACAGATGCATTTATGGTGATAATTGCAGGGTTTTTGTTTGCAAGGGAAGCATCAGACCCAAAAACGCTGGAGACCAGAGAAGCTGTGGCTGCCCCATCCCTGGGAGTGTTCAAGGGCAGGTTGGACAGGGCCTGGAGCAACCTGGGCTGGTGGGAGGTGTCCCTGCCCATGGCAGAGGGTTTGGAATGAGATGGGCTTTAAGGTCCCTTCCAATACAGACTATTCCATTTCTCTGGATCCTCCTGCATCCCTGTGGCTCCAGCTGCACCCTGTTCCAAATACAGGGAGCCCTTGCTCTGTCCCATCAGCTTTCCCAGCCAGGTGCAGTGCACAGGCTGGAAAACCTCCAGCAAACATAAAACCTGGAGTTACTAGTTTGATTAATACTTAGGGTGAAAATCTATGAAAGTGCCAGTTTAATAAATCAGTTGCTCTGAGCTCCCAAGGAAAATCACCAGAGGCTGCATTTCCAACCTCCAGTTGCAATGGCTTGGGTAAGGATGGAGGTGATCCCCATCCCAAATGCCATCCCATGCCTCACTGAAAGGAGTTATTGCTGGATTACTGCAACAAGTGATCTGGCCACGAAGCATCACCCGTCAGCACGGGAGGAATAACTGCCCAGCATCCTCTCCCTGACTGAGGCCAAGGAAAATCCTGCAGAAAAAGGGGAAATCAGAGAAAACCCGCACAAAAAGGAGCTGCTCTGCCCCCATGTAGGGTCTCCTGCCAGCCCTTAATATTTGGTGCCTGTACACGAAGCAATTTCCACACCAGGAAGGAATTGCTGTATTAACCATCCTGCAGTGGGATGAAAAACCAACAGGGGAAAGAAAGGGGAAAGGACATTGTCTGAAAATCCAGACCCCAGGCTGGAATGAGTTAATCCCAGTCTGTCGCTGAGATCCTCCCCAGCCATTCCAGCAGGATTTCAGCCCCCTTTCAAAGGGGATTTTGCAACACATTTACTTGCGTTGCAAAATGAAAAGTAATTTTGGAGCTGAGAAATGGATTATGCTCTGCCGAGAAAGTGTTCAACTGGGGTCTTTTGGCAATTTGGAAAGCTTTCCTTTCCCTCCTGAAAAACATGTTGAGACAGAAATCTGTTGAAACCAATGTTTTTCTATAAACATGCTGGGTTCCAACAAACCTCCATTTTCCCAGCGAAAACAATTTGTCTAAAAATTGCCGACCGGTTCTGCCTGGGCTTGGTCTCCTTCCCACGGCACGTGGTTTGAACCTGCCCCCAAAACGTGCACAGCCTCCCTGAGCCCCTCCACACCATTCCCCCTTTCTGGAAGCATTTCCATGACTTGCAGCAGGGCTTGGCTGGCAGCTTTTCGGGTGTTGAAGGTGTGTTTTTTTGCAGTTGGAGGGGGCCAAGGAGATTCCATGGCCCGGAGCATCACTCCAGCTCCTCGGGGAAGCAATAACGCCCCTCCTGTGCAGGATCCCCGTGGCTGCTGCAGCTGCCACAGCTGCTACTCTCTTTGGGTTCTATTTAAGAAGAAATGCCATAGTTTTCACCTGAGAGGTGTTGGCACCATTCCACAGCAGAAGCAGCACGGCCACGGATCGATAGGGCCACGATTACATATTGATTTCTACTTTTTCCCAGGCAACTACTTAATGGCACTGGAGGTCCCCTCCCTGCTGACCCTGCCACACTCAATCCCTGCCGGGCAGATCAGCAGGATGGGGCAGAGCAGGAATTTCTCCTGCCCTTCCATAATGTCAGTCTTAACGTTTTCTTTCACCTTTGGGGCAGGATAAGCAATTTTCCTGAGCCCTGGCCCCTCTCTCATGCTGGTGACACCATCAAACACATTCCCAGAGAGCCATTAATTACTGGTGCAAAGCCAGTTTTCCAACCTGGGGCTCAGCTGATGGCAGGGACGGCAAACAGGGAGAGAGGGGCTGTCCCTGCTGCGGCTCCGGCTGATCAAAGCAGATCCATGGCATCACCACCCCAGAGCTCTGCACTCTCCCCTCCATTTATTACCCTAATGGGGATTTTTATACTTATTACGGTCTCAGCAGCTGATGTTTATTGATTTTGACACTGCAGGGTTTTAGTCAGGGATCTGGAACATGCCATTATCGGCACCAAAGGGTCACCGCTGCCCAAAGAGAGCCACGCTGACAAGGACAAAACTACCCCCCCGGCTGAAGGCGATGCTGGGGGGACGGGGATGTCACTGGCCAGGGGGACAGCCAGGAGTCCCCAAGCCACGGCGGGGTGGTGACATTGTGAGGGCAGCGAGTGGCGGGGGCTGGGACAGGGTTTGCAAAGCCGGGAGCACCTGAGCGGCTGATTTTCACACCTCAGACGCTGCCTCTGAGCCGCTCCCCCCAAAGCCGGTGAGTCACCAGAGCTTCTTATGCAATTGTGGGGAAAAAAGCTCTAATTGCGGAGATAATACAGAGAGTGACACACGCCAGCACCGAGAGCTGTGTTGTTCAATTAGAAATTACCCACATCCATATTTATAGAGCCTCCCTTCCAGCACGGAGCCCTCGGCCCTTTCCAACATCCCCCCTCCAAAAAGCAGCAGCACCCACCGGGTCCTTCCGATGGGAATCACCTGCTCTCTGCTCAAAGCAGCCCTGGGAGCGAAGGCGACGTAAATACACCTGAAAGACAAGGAAATGGAGGTGCAGAAGCATCTCCAGGCCCTTCCTGCTCTCCTGCTGCTGCTGTTCATCAGGAGTAGGGCACACACGGGGAGCAGCATCGATCCGCTCAGGAATCATTAATTCATAAGCACAGCCATCGATTTTTTGCGTGTCCTCGAGCGAGTTGGAGCAGCAGAGCCATGTGAGCCCCGGCCAAATCCGGGCGTCCCGTGCATGGAGCGGCTGGATGGGGAAGGGCAAACCCGGCTCTGCCACCGCCGGGGATCCTCCCAGCCTAATTAACCTCTTGGCAAAGCCACCTAATGACCCGCTGGAGACCAGCTCCCTCAGCTTCTCCTTCTCCAGCCACTTCCCCAAGGGATGCACCTCTGCAGCCCTGTCCGTCCTCCCGAGCTGTCCCTCTGTCCCGGGCACGTGTCCTGTGCCCCTTCAGCCAACCCCGGGCACTCTGGATCCAGGCAGGAAAATGGAATAGTTTCCATCTAAACAGACAAAAGAGCATTTAAGCTGCCGAGTGGGACCCTGACCCAAGTCACCCATCCCGACTCCAAAGCCCCCACTGGGCAGCCCTGGGGAGGGGAGAGGCACAGAGACAGCCAGAGAGCACGGAAAGGTGGAGGAGAGAGCACAGGCAATCCATTTGCGATGTGCATCGATTCCTAATGTCCCTGGGAGCCTGCCTGGCTCTTCGGGAAGCGTTAGGAGACGGTGCTTAGCAAAGCTGTCCACGGCCCACTGCAGCAAAACCCTCATTACCTCATCACCAGGGAGCCCGGGGGGCACAGGCACAGCGAGGGGGGGGCTGGATGTCCCCAGCAACCAGAGACCCTCCAGCCTCCACCCCCCCGGTTACTCCCCTCGGGGGACAAATCCCCACTCCTGGGGGTCTCTCTGCCGCCCTCTCTGCAAGGGAAGTGTCCTGGGAAGTGACAACCCAAACGCCCCCTGCCCTGGTCTGTCCGTCTGGGGGCAAATGTGGTGGCACAAAGCAAAGTTCCCCACCCAGCAGTCATGGCACAGGGAACAGCCAAAGGGAAGCTCCGGGGCTGGGCTGGAATGACAGCGAGCCCCAAAGCCTCGCAGGGAAGTGCATCCCCATGGACAGAGCTGGCACAGCCCTTCGGAGCTGCACAGTGGCTTTGGCTGCTCAGCAGAGCAGAGGGAAAGCCAAAGCTCTCCATTGAGCTGAAAGCACCAGGGGAGGGACAGGTAGGTAGAAATAATTACTCAAATAGCAATTTGGGGTAAGTATGTTCTGCGTTCCCACAATTTTCCCCGTGGGGAAGCCTTTTCCCAACCTCTTGAGAAAACAGATTTCTCATCAGCTGAACACCAGGTCCTTTCCCTGTAATCTTCCAACTCAAACATATATTTCTCTGATCATAAATTAGCAATACTTGCACTCGCTCGCTCAAAGCTGTTTCTCTCTTCCCCCTCTCCAGGTTTTCCACATCCTACAGAAATGGAAGATCCAGGCTCCGGGTGGTTATTTTAAAAGGCACCGATCAATCAGAGCCAGGCTCGGCTCCCCTCCTCCCGTTTGGCTCCACAGCTCACCAACACACCGGCTGCTGCCTCACCAAACCCTTCCCGAGGGGGGATGTGGCCACCCAAATCATGCTTGGAAGAGCTTGGCTTCAGGTCGGGTAAAAAAACAATCTAAAGCCAGAAGTGGGGAAGCCCCGAGCTGGGGAATGAATTCCCACAGAGGGAGACCCTCATGCCCAGCAGGACACTGCTCCTGGTCCCAGCAGCCCTGGATTGCAGCATGGAAGAGAAGAGCCACTTATTGGAATTTTCCTCCATTTCATCATTTCTCCCTGGTCAGACTCTTGGCACACTCAGCCAGGGGAGACGGTGCAGGAGCAGAGTGACCTTGGGAATGATGCTGGGGAGACTCTTCCCTGTGCAGCAAC
>VXBX01007522.1:31651-46803 GCA_013400415.1 Scytalopus superciliaris
CGGGATCTGGGATCACCATCAGGGTGGGAACACCCTCTTTTTGGGGAGACACCCATCCTTCCCCCTCCCCCCCACAGGAGGTGACTGCAATGGGGACAGCAGCTCCCCCACCCTCCAGCCCACCCATCTCCCTGGCAGAGGCACTTCCTTGGCTCCATCCCCCCAGTCTCCCCGCACCCTCCCCCAAACCCAGGCCCCTCTGAGCTCTTCCCTCGGCAGGAATTGGGTTAAGCCGGGCCCCCCTCCCCAGGGACACGTGCTCCCAGCCTTTCCCAGGCATCAGGGCTCCTGTTGACAAGACCTAACGCGTCGCTGCTAATAATAGCAGTGTCTTGGTCACATCTCCCACCCTGGAGCCGCTCTGGGCACGGGGTCCCACTCTGGAGCAGGGTGGGAGGGAGCCAGGAGAGCCCCCATCCCTTCGGAGCCCCGGGGTGCTGCTGCAGGGAGGGGACTGATCTGCAGAAATCTGAATTTCTACAGATTATTTTTACACTAAACATTCACAATTTTGGGGGGGGAGGGGGATGTGAAAAGGCAAAGAATGTGTTTTCTTCGTTTTGCTGCGTTTTTTTTCTTCCTCCATTTTTTTTTTCCAGTGGTGAAGTGGAAAATGGGGAGAAGAAAAGCCCAAGCAGTTCCCCCCCCTGTATTTCCATTGTTGAGTTTCCCTGGAGGGACCCAGGGAACTGTCTGCACCCCGGAGATAATTCATGAACGCGCTTTCATCTCCAGAGCCCTCGCAGCTCCCACCTAATGAATCCCAGCACTGGGATCCTTCAAAAAAACAGGGAGAGATGTGGAATTGGAGCAGCAACACGGCTCTCCCGGGGTGGCCACTGCCAATGACTCCAGCAGCGTTGGGAACGTGAGCCCCCTCAGACCCAGGGCATCCGCTGGGATCCCTCTGCATGTGGCACTTCATGAATATAGGCAGGAAAATGAGTTTCTGCTCAGCCTGGAGGGGCTTGGTCCCATCCCCGCTGCCTGGGATGGGGACAGGGAGTGGGACACGTGGAGCCCAGCCCTGATGCCGGGCAGTGAGTGGGAGGTGGCCAAGGGCTCTGGTCCAGCCCGGGGCAGCACAAACCGCCGCCCTGAGATCGCACGCGGAGCACAAACCAGTGCCCTGAGCCAAGAGCCAGTGAAGGGCTATAAATAATGCT
Organism: Scytalopus superciliaris; assembly: GCA_013400415.1. Lineage (NCBI taxonomy): Eukaryota > Metazoa > Chordata > Aves > Passeriformes > Rhinocryptidae > Scytalopus > Scytalopus superciliaris. The sequence goes on from VXBX01007522.1 coordinate 32,818, forward strand.
GTTATCATCTGTGCCTCCCTCGCTCAGCGAGCTGGGCCACAGCATTTCCTCCCCAGCAGCGTTCAAGGGTGATTTCTGGCCTGGAGGAGGCCAGGACCTTGTCAGCATCCCCGCTCCAGTGGCCTTTTTCCAGCCTGCCATTGATTTGGCACTTGGCTGATGAACCCACTGGTTGCCTTCCCGAGGCAAACACCACTACTGGCCCAGAGAGAGACCTGCCTTATCCCTGGGGGCTCTTCCCAGCTTGCCTGGGGCCCAGGAAGGCTAAAACCCTCCATCCTCCTCCTCCTCCTCCTGTTGCTCTGATTCCTGTTCCAGGTCCCTGACCCAGCCACCACTGCTCTGCTCCTGAGCCAGACCACCCAACCCTCTGCTGCAAAGGGACCGAAGAGGATGGCTGTGTCCCCAGGTGGTGGCCAAGGGACACCAGGTGGCTCCCGGTCATGCAAGTGGGAGGAAAACAGAGAAGAAACTTGGGTGAGGAGCAGGGAGAGGGAGCTCCTTACTCAGTGGGGGATGAGAACCTGTGGGAGGAAGCTCATGGACAGGAGAGGATGGAGGCAGCTTGCAGACAGCAGCACAGAGCCCCACAATACCACACGCTGTCCCAGCTCCTCCTAAATCAGCCCAAGGGAAGGAACGTGCTCATGTCACGCTCCCCAGGAGACAGAGAGCCAGAGGAGGGAGAGGGATCCTGCTCTCCAGGCTTGGAGGCTTCTCTGTCTGTGTTTTGGTGCTGGTTCACGAGGCAGGGCTGGGGCTGGGAAGAGAGCAGGGAGGGGGAGGGCAGGATGGAGGAGGAGGGGGGCCCATATGGAGAAGCTTCTCCCAGAGAGCAGCAAGATGCTGAGCTGGCGTGAGATCGGGAGCTCTCCGAGACGACACTGCGAGAGCCAAGCAATCAATATGTGAAAATCCAGCCCAGGCGAGGAAGGTGACCTTGAGCAGCAGAGAGAGGAGGGAGGGAGGGAGCAGAGCTGCAGGAATTACACACGGAGATGTTCTCTGGGCAAGGGAGAAGGGATGGAGGGAAGGAGAGGGCCAGGCAGGACGCAGGGCCCCTCTGACACCCCCTGCCAACTCCAGCCCCAGGGAAGGCTCTGTGTCTCCTTGCTGCTCCTGGACAGGAACCAGCCAGCCAGTCTGGGGTGCTGAGGGAGAGCCTGGGGTCAGTCCATCCCCACGGGCTTTTTCCCCAGGAAAGGGCTATGGGGCCAGTGGCAGGAGGGGATTGCTGTTCCCTGCCCCGTGTTGCTGCTTTCTTTCCTCCATCAAGGCAGCACCAAGGACACAAGGGCACAGTCAATAACTGCCTATCAATCACTGCACAATCAATACCAGCAAACAGGGGGGCTGAGCCCCTCTCAGCACCCACCCCAAAATCAGCCCTAGCTCAGCCCCCTCCAGGGCTCTGGGGCAGGGAACACCAGGAGCCCCAGAGACACCCCTTCACCTCCTCACTCTTCCCTCCCCATGAAACCAACCCTTTCCCCTGCTAACTCTGAGCCCCTGGGCTATTCCCAGTTCCTGGACTCTTCCCCAGCACCCGGGCATTCCCGAGAGATGCCAAAGCCACCGCAGAAGGGAGGGAACCAGCCGAGAGGGAGTTTGCAGTCCAAAGTAAAGGTCAGGCGTTTCCAAACACTCTGCCTTGCCATCTAGTGGGACGAATGCGAAGGACCGGGACGTGTTGGGAAAGGTTGGTCAACTCCATCCTGCCGGGCTGGGGGCAATCCTCCATCCCACGGGAGCAGGTGACATCCCTGGGGTAAAGAAAGGTGGCAGAAGGATGGGTGGGGAAGGGGCAGAGATGTGGGGATGCACAGGCAGGGCATCGATAGGTGCAGCTGTTTCAAGGATGACGTGACAGCAGCGATAATAAATCCCGGCATTTTAGATCCAGCCTGAAAGGAAAAGCTGGATTAGCTCCAAATTCCCATTCACCAAGGGCCTTGGCTTTTGGATCAACATAATCCATGTCTCAGTTGGGTTTTGCATGGGAAAGAAAGGCAAGGGGAGAGAGGCAGTGCCCACATATGTGCTCCGTGCTGTGCCAGCGCCGCAGCCTCGTGGGCACCAGGTGCCCCTGGGCGAGGAGCTGGATCCTCCTCTGAGGTTTTCTCCAGACGCCTTCGTTTGCCTCCCCAGGCCAGGAGGATGTGGGCTGAGCTCAGTGGTTTCAGTTCAGGAGTTTGGAATCTCCAGGGATGTGTCATCCCTCTCACCGTGCGTGTTTGTTACATGTGTATAAAAATATAGAGGATGAATACATTAGATTTAAAATATCTCACCACTGGGCAGCTCTTTTTGGGTGTTGAGAGCTGGGTTGATATGAGATATTTTAACTCTGAGTGATTTTCCTGCTGGTCCTGGGGCTGTTTGACTCAGGGCTCTGGTGTTGCTCCAGGTTTCTTTGCCGTCCCAAAGGCAGGGACACCCTCCCTCCAGGCAGAGCTCATGCTGGAGATGCCACTCAGTGCCAGGACAGCTCCCAGTCCCAGTGTTCCTGGGGCCATGGGGCTGCAGTGAGTCTGGGATGAGGTGATGGAAGATTCCAGTTGCTCTTTGCTGGGTTTTTCCTGTTGAATCCTCTTTGGGAGCACACAGGGACGGTCCAGCTGTGGCCACAGCTCACACCTGGATGTGTGATGGACCCTGATGGACCTGGGCACAGGTCAAATCTGCCTCCCTGGAGCAATACAGCTCCTCATCCCTACCCAGGAAACCCCAGAAGCAGACACAAAGGGGTCTTCCCAAGACCCTGAGAGGGAACTGAGGAAGAAATGGGATACAGGAAAGTCCCGTCTTTGCAAACCAGCACCATTCCCAAAGCAGCTGCTGGGCTGGGGCTGGGGAAGGGCTTTCTGCTGCTCTCACTGTCAAGACCAAGACACTGAAGGCATTTAAAAGTCTTCATTTCATTATTATTTTATTATCCATGCTCCATTTGCCCCAGGACTGAGCTCACCCCCACACGGAGGCTCAACTCACAACGGGGTGAAACACATCAGCCTTAACCCCCCATTTTCCGTGGGCAGCAGGGTCTGGGGTGGGGGCACGGTGGTCTGGGAACGTTCCCCTGTGCTGCCCAGACTGGGGCTCAGGAGAAGCGGCCCGTGGGCAGGCGGGGCAGGCAGAAATAGGCGTCGGGGAAGAGGCTGAGGTTGATGGGGTTGCCGTCCAGGCGGATGTCCTCCAGCGCCCTGCGGATCTGGCTGTGGTCCTGGCTGTCACAGAACGTGTCCTCGTGCATGGTCTGGATGTTGTTGTTCTGGCCGGGGTGGGAAAGGGCCAAATCAGAGTCAGAGGGATGGGGAGGAGGAGGAAGAGGTGGGCTCTGCTAGACTCGGGTTCGGGCCCATCTCACCTGGAGGTGCAGGGAGCGCAGGCTCTCGGGCAGGGGCGCCGGGATAAAGTCCAGCTGGTTATCGGACAGATGGAGAAACTGCAGCTGCTTCAGGTCCTGTGGGAAGAGGGGAGAGATGAACCTCCCCGCTCCCAGCCCCGCTGCAGCCCTCTGCACCATCCCTGTTACCCCTCGGCAGGGCTAAAACCAGCCTGGCTTCATCCCCGGGGATGCTGCAGCCCCAGCACAGACCCGGAACGCCTCGGGCCGGAGGCCGGTGCTGGGGATCCTGTTGAGCCGGGCGTCGAGGCGGACGATGCTGTGGGGCAGCTCGGGCAGGGCCGTGAGCCTGTTCTGGGGCAGGATGAGCTCCTGCAGGCTGGGCAGCAGGCGGAACGCGTCCACGTCCGCCCACGAGATGGAATTGCTGCTCAGGTCTATCCGCTTCAGCTTCTCTGGAGGGGGGAGATGAAGAGGGGCAAAGGCGGAGGGGTTTTCGCCCCGTGCCCCGCTCGGGGCCCTGCCCTGCCCCCTCCCTGCCCCCGGCATACTCAGCCCCGTGAAGTCTCCGGCGCGCACGGCCCCGATGCGGTTGAAGCGGGCGTACAGGTACATGGTCTCCGGGGGCAGGCGCGGGATGTGCTCCAGGTCGGCGTCGTCGCAGTACACGGAGGTGCCGATGCAGAGGCAGAGCAGGCAGCTGGGCAGCCCTGGGGGGGCAGAGGGACCCTCGGCATGGCACAGCTCCCCGACCCCCCCCAAGGCACAGGGGGGTGGGAGGACGTGCCCACCCTGCCCATGCTGTGGGTACGCGAGGTCTGAATCACCTTCATAGCCCCAACACCTTCACCACTGAACCAGCCCAAGGCGCCTCAGCCAGGGCCAGACTCCCCCAGTCAAAATACCTGCTAATAAATGAGCCTTTCAGGGCCAAATCCCTCCTGGGGGAGAGGGGGGATGTGAAGCTGCCAAACACAGCAGCCACACACCCAGGGCTCTCCCAGCCCCCTGAGTTTGGCCAATGAAGGAAACAGAACAAGAGAAAAGGGTTTTGCATCGAGCAAAACGCCTGTCTCAGCTGCCTGAGGGGCTCGACACATGGGGCAGGGGGGGCAGTAGGAGTATAGCCATGTCCCCCTCCCCGTGCTCCCTCTCCTCTCCCCCAGATCCATCCAAGTCTCCCACAAGACTCTGCATCCATTAGTGGGGGAGTTCAAAGCAGCAAGGCAACAATTTCCCTTTGCCTCCTACTTAATTTGTCCCAGTCCTGAGTGACAGAAAATGAATAAAGATATTTATCCCTCGCTACAGGATTTTAATTGTCACTAATCTAATTGCTACTCTGTCCGACTGTCGCAATGCCTCTGCTCATTAAAATGTTGCTGCTTTGCTGGAGCTCTTGTTTCCCAGAAATGTCTCTCTGCAGCCCTTCTGCTTGCTGTGTGAGAAGACTCACCCCCCACGCCCTGTCGACTCGCTGGCCTGGCAGAGCAAAGAGCTGCTGCTGCCTGCTGGTGGCACAAGAATTCACTCCTTACCCTCCAGAGCCCCAGCCCTGCCACCCCTGGGATGCATCCCACAGGAACCCAACCCAGAGCCCCACACTCACCCTGCACGGGGAAGGGCACTGGGTGGATGGGACCAGCAGTGCTTGGAGGCTGCAGTTTCGGGGTTTCAGCCGTGGCACCCACATTTGGGAGAGGTTCGGGGTCCTTGGGTCGAGGAGCCAAGGTGCCAACCTCGATCTGCAAACACAGCCTGGGTGTGAGGGTGAGAGGCTGAGCAAATCCTCCCGTTTCCCCCCAGGGTGGGCAAGGGGTGAGTGGTCTGGGTAGGCAGCTCCTCCTTGAAGAGCTCTCACAGCTGTCCAACAACCCACCCCCCATCCCTCCTTGTCCCGGGGAATGCAGGAATCCTCAATCCCAGGTTCCTGCAGTGATGCTCCAGCCAGGCTCTGGCAGGGGACACAGAGCTGGCAGAGGTGGAGGTGAGGCAAAGCCTTTCCTACCACCAGCAAGAGCAGGGGGAGATCTTCCAGGGCTTGCAGGCTTGTGCAAGAGGCTGGTTCTCCAGCTGTGCCCCATCCGACCCTTGGACCAAACCCCTTTCCCGGGATTCACCCAGGGAGGAGCTGCCCTGCACCCCCTCACCTTCGGAGCAAGGTCACCGTAGTCGTAGAGCTCCTCGTAGTTGCTCAGGTCAAGGATCTCACCGTAGTTGTCCAGCGTCAGGTCGTAGTTGTCCAGATCCAGGTTTTCATAGAGCGTCAGATCAGCTTTTGTCTTCTCAGCCTTCCTCCTCTCCTTGGCTGGGACAGCCCAAGCTGCCCCCAGGCACAGGCTGGCCATGCCCAGCCAGGCCAGGGTCCCCATCCTGCACCCAGCTGGGGTCACTGCGCTCCTGGGGCACGCAGGGCTCTGACCAGTGGGGATGGGGCCGGCTGTCCTGGAATGGCTGCAGTAAAAGCAGAGGGGGATGGGATGCAGATCTGGGATGCAGCTCGAGCCAGCCTCGCTGGGGGACAAACAGCCCCCGGCCCGGGGACGTGTCCCTTTTCTTTTCAGCCCATTTCACGCTCGGCTGGGTGGCTGTGTGGGAGAGGCCCCGTGGCCGTGCTGGGATGCCCATGCTTCCCGTGCTTCCCAGCTTTCCCAGCCCCACGGGACTGTGGGGGGTCAGGAGGTGATGAGGGGGTCGGGGTCCTGCTCTGGCCCCTCGAGGCGATGGGTGAAGCTGGTCACTGGCCCAACAAACCCGGCAGCTGAGCAGAAATGGCCCCAGGAGCCCTGGAACTGCTGCTCTCCCGTTTGCTCCCCCTGCTCCCACACCCAGGACCAAATCCCAGGATGCTTCTTGTAATCCTCCAGCATGCTGGGGGACCAGAGGCCGCAGGGTCCCCCTGACTCCACCCTGAGCACAAGACCTGCCTGCACAGGACCCCCACGTTCCTGGCAGCTCCACATCCAAACCCACCAGAGTCCATTCCCAAAGGAGCCCCATCCCGCCGGGCTGCACACCCTCGGGGGCACCCACTCAGAGGGTCCCAGCACTCACCAGCCTCCCACGTGTCTCTCTCATACCAAAAGCTCTGACCCAGCCCAGTTTTGGCACCCTGGGCTGTGGGTGCTGCTCCCCAGTTCCTGCCATTTTCCCCAGATCAAACCCTTACCAGGGCACTGAGCCAGCCAGCCACCCTCCCGGCCCCCCAGCTCACCCCAGCCCAGGGGGGCTCTGCTTGCTGCTGGAGGAGCCAAAAGAAGCTGGTGTGGACGTACCCCCTGTCCCCTCCTCCTCGGTGTGGGAGAGCCTTGCTCCTCTCCACGGGCTGGTGCACTGGCTGGGGAAGGGCTGTCGGGCTTTTAATGCATGGAGAGGAGGAGGGGGGCTGCACAGAGGGGTCTGGCATGGCAGCCGCCGAGGGGAGAGGCAGGATGCGGCCAATCAAGCCAGAAACCCACCCGCTGGGAACTTATATTGTCCCCAGGGGCGAGCCAGCCCCAATAGTGGCTGTCCTCCAACAGCCCAGGCTGGTGTCTGGGGCTGTGGGGGACGGGATGGGGTGGGATGGGAGTGGGAATGTGCCGCGCTCCCTGCCCTGGTGGCTCCGTGAGCGATGGGACACGCAGCCCTGGGCAGAGGACACAGAGCCAGCACCGTCCCTGCCCCGGCCAGCCCAGGTCCTGCCACCAGAGAGCAATTTCCAGCTGCGTCCATCCCCAGGGATGCAGGAATGGCAAAGCACCGGGCACAGCGCCGGCGCCCAGTGAGTATCGCAGTCCGGGGAGGGTATGGGGGCTGCACAGACCCACCCCAGCAGCCAGACATTGGGAATTCTCAGCTCATCCACCCCGAATCCCCTCCCGTGGGGCTCAGCACCCCCACCCTTCGCACACGGGTGGTTTGGGGGCATTTTTGGCACGGGGGGCTGGTGTGGATGCAGGGGGGGTGAGCGCTGCTCCCCTCGCCGGGATAGGATGGGAGACACCCCCATCCCCACTGTGTGCACCCACGTGCTCTGGGGCAGGGGGGCTCTCTGAGACCCCCACGAAGGGCTCAACTCAGGGGATGCTTCATCCTCTGGCGGGGGGAGGTGGTACCATTGCCAGGGGCTGGGCCAGCCCGGGATGGGCAAGGTGGGCACGGCAGCTCCTCAGAGCGCCGGGCAAGCCTCGTGCACACACAGCCACCCACCGCCGCGAAAATGTTCCTGTCTCCCGCAGGCAGCTTCTCAGCCCACGCACCCACCCACCCACCGCGGCTCACCCATCTGCCGGTGCCCGCCGGGCGGGCGGGGACACCCCCGCAGCCCCCCACCCGTGGGGCACGAGCTTCAGCCGCCCCAGCCCACGGCGTGCCCCCCGCCGGGGCAGCCCCAGCCCCGCTCAGCACGGAGCAGCCTCTAATCTTCGTTAAGCCCCTCATTAGGCGGCTCGGTGGCCACCGTGATGGAGGAGATGTGACAGCTGGGGGGGCGTCACAGCCCAGCGCGGGGGGAACTGCTGCAAAGGCACAGCCTGGGCTGGCCGAGGGTCCCCAGGCCAGCGGGGTCCCCAGGGAAATGGGGTGCCCAGGGTAGATTTTTTGCTGCCCTGGTGAAGCTGCTGGAATCCTGTCCTTGCCCCCAGAGATAGTGGCCCCTCAGCAGCCACAAAGACCTGCAAGGACAGCATCCCCCAAGGGGACAGTGCAAACCCTCCCATCAGTGGAGGTCCCTGCTCAGGCACCCACAGATTGGCTGGAGGGGGTCACCAGCAGCAAAGGGAGCTTGACTTGAGCAAAACTCACCCTGCTCCAAACTGCCTCTCACCGAATCCAGCCCTTCCCAGCACCGGGAAGATCAGCACCCACCACGCTGAGGGGCACCCTCAGCCCCCACTAATGAGGGGGTTCCAGCTTTCCCCGTGGCCCCACAGCACACACCTCGAGGGGTGCCAGTGACTCTTTGCAGGGAGAACAAACGAGCCCCCCGGGTTTTGAGTGCTCGGCTCCCGCAGGAGACAGGGCTGACTTACCCAGGGAGTGAATACGCACCTGGGGGTGGGTGATTCACGTCCTGGTTACAAAATACAGCGATTTTAAGGGAGGTGGCTGCCCGTGCCTGCTCTGCACACACACACACTCACACACACACACTCACACTCACCCTGCCCGCTCCCGTGAGCAGCCCCTCGGCGCAGCCCCCGCGCTCACACCCGCGCCCACGGCCCGTCCTCCCTCCCGGCTCGGCATCCACGTGGGGAGAGCAGCAGCGAGGGAAGGTTTGCTGAAGCTGAGACGATGGGCAGAAGGAGAAGCCGCTGCCTACACACCCACTCTGCTCGTGTGGAAACACGCGCGCCCTGCGCCGCCGGAACCCCGCGATGGAGCCCGGCTCGTGGCTGGCGGTGGGAGAGCTGCCTCCCCCTTTCCTGCACACCCTGGAGCTTCTCCATGCAGGAACACTCACCCTGGGGGTGTTTGTGGGGCTTCCCTGGTGACATGGGGCAGCTCAGGCAGAGTTTACACAGCACTGGGAGCTGCCACCTTCTCCCAGCACTTTGCAGGGACAGTAACACCCACTGGCAGCCACAGCGCTGGGAGCTGCATCCAGGATCAGGCTCTCTTAATTAGCAGGGATGCTCATTAAGGCAGGCACATGGTCCATGAATCCCCCCACCACCATGCTGTGTGATGGCTGTATTGACATCGATGAGTCCAACCCATCGAACCACAGGCTGGGTTGGGTTGGCAGAGACCTTAAGGAGGATCATCCCGTTACCACCCTGCCAAGAGGGACACCTCCCACCAGCCCAGGCTGCTCCAAGCCCCGGCCAGTCTGGCCTTGGACACTTCCAGGGATGGGGAAGCCACAGCTTCTCTGCCCAACCTGTGCCAGGGCCTGCCCACCCTCACAGGGGAGGATTCCTTCCCAAATTCTAACCTAAACCAGCACTGGTTCAAGGAGTGCACACCACAAACCCCTGAGCCCACCAACCCCTGAGGGTCTCACAGGCTCTGACTGTTGGGAATTGGCCCCCACAGAGGGAATCTGGTCCTGAATGAAGCAGCAGCTCCTGCACCCGAGGAAGACGAGGATGGATCAGAGAGAGGCAGATCCAACTGCAGCTCTGGGTCCCTTGTGAATCATTTTATTTTCACTGCTGTGGAGAGTAGGAGTGAAAATACCATTAAATTGAAATCAGTCAAGAGGTACATATGTCTCTAGATATATCTGTACAGTCTACCAGTCTATATACACATTATATATAAATATATACATAGGGGCTCCGGGTTTAAGGCTGAAACCTGTCGAACCCAACAAAGCCAACTGCAGGAAGATTTGGAGAAGAGGCTTTCATCTTGAGAAAACAAGCCTCAATTAGCACAGGGTTTTAATTAACAGAAAGAGGGAGCATCTCAGGGTGGCTATTGAGTCCCCAGGCTGTGGGGAGCATCCCTGTCCCATTCTCAGGATGCAGGACACGGTGCCCGTCCGTGCCCATCTCAGGGAAGGGTCACTTTTGGTGGCTGAACACAAAGGAGGTTTCTTTGGTTTATTGCTTTAATGCTTATTGCAGTTGGATTTTTTTTCCTCTAATGCTCGGCCTTAAATCCAAATCCTAAGAGTCAGGAAGAAAAGAAGATAATAATCCCCCCTAAACCCGGACACCCTGTATATGCAGGTACAGCTATCAAAGAGGGAAGCGATACATGTGAGGACAGGGAGAACAGGGATAAAAATAGCTTTCCCAAAGAGTGATTCTTCCCTTTTCTTTTTCTTTCCTTTTTTTTTTTTTTTTTTTTTTTTTTTTTTTTTTTTTTTTTTTTTTTTCCTAATAAAAAAGGCAAACCCACTCGTGTGTGCTTGGTTCCAGAGAGCAACGGGGAGCAAAACTTCCAGGAGGTGGGATTTAGGGCAGGAAGGCTGTGAGAGCAGAGCCAAGACCCCACAGATAGCCCAGCCTGGGTTTACACCCGTGTCAGCATCTGGCCCCAGGGGCCTGAAAACAAGGACAAGTGTCCTGCTGGCACTGCTGGAAAGCAGCTGGCACTGTTCTGGGGGGTCCCTGGCCAGGGGAGAGCGCTGGCATCGGGGTCCTGTGGGTGTTGGGTGCTGCCTGCAGTGGGGAGGGCAGAGCATGGCCGGTGCACTGAGCCCTGGATCCCCACAGATCATGAGGGGAGGATGCAGGATGCTGGGCTGGGGCACTGCTGGGGGAGCAGCACCAGTCCATGGAGGGATGGATGGAAGCTGGGAAGGGGCTGGCTGTGTGGTGGTGGCTGAGGGGAAGGTGTGACCCACACGGGGCACAGCAGAGCCCAGCTCCAGTGCAGGGGCCCGACCCCCCCACTCCATCCTGGCAAACCCACACCTCTCTACGAGGGATTTAGATCCTCATCCCCCAGAGAAATATGGAGACAAAGCCCTGCAGAAGGGCCCAGGTGAGAGGAATGTGTCCTTTGCTGGCACCCTGGGATGTGGCTCTGGTCACGGGCTGTGGCTGCCTGTTCCACACATCCAGCCACCCTCCCCCTGCACGGATCCCACCTGGCTGGTGTTGCCCTGCAGCTCTGAACACAGCCCAGGCCAGCCCTGCTCCACCTCTGCCACAGTGGATTGTTCCCAAGGGACACCACGGGCTCTCTGGGTGCAGCACCCGGAGCAACGACACGACCCCAGTCCAGCAGCTCCATCTGGAGATGCTCTTGGCTTGGACCGAATCCAGCCTCCTGAAACTCTGCTGGGTGGAAAGGGAGAGACGGAGCCAGCTCCAGGGTTGGCCTGGGGGAGGGCAGAGAAGGCAGGACCCCCAGGCAGGGAGCTGGGCTGAGCGTGACAGCCACCCTGGGCTGATGCTGCAACCTGGGGTGGCTGCAGGGACACAGCGCTGTCCTGCAGAGAGTGGTCCCCAAGGGTGCACGTGCCACGTGTGGCCTCGGCCACTGCAGGGGAGGGAAGGGGGAAAGGACAGAAAGGGGGGCAGGGCGTGAGCAGGGGGAGGCAAAGGGGGTCCCACGTGTCAAACACCAACAGGGGTCAAGTCTCTGTGCAAAGCCAAGCCCTGGCAGGGGCAGGGCTGGGCTAGAAAACCACGGACTGCAGGAGGCGGAAACACATCATCAGGTCCAAGGGGATGGGGGGTTTCAGGAGGTTCCCGTCCAGCCGCAGGTACCGGAGCCGGGGCACACCGTCCAGGTTGGAGGGGGAGAAATCCTGGATGGACATCAGCGAGGTGGGGCAGATCTGCGTCCCGTTGATCTCTGCAGGGAGGAGAGGAACAGCGGGAGGCAGGTTAGAGGGAAGGGAGGGCAGAAGGGGATGCTTGAGACCCCCTCCCTGCTGTGCATTGAACCCCGAAAGGGGGTTGCTTTGCTACCGAGGGGGAGAATCCCCAGCCTCTTCCCAAAGATGGTGCAGGAAAATCTTGCTTTTGATCAGAAACGAAGTAGGTCACGTTCACCCGAAGCGCGGCGAGGGATGCAGTGTCATTGGAGAGAGAAAAGGGATCTTTTGGCACATGAAACCTGCCGAGCCAGCCCTGAGCCTCCAAAAAAACATCAAGGAAACCTGCTCCAGCCTTGCTCTGCTGGAGATAACGTCAGTACCCAGCTCGTTGCTCGCTTCTGGAGTTCCACGTGTCCCTCCCCACCCCAGGGCCTGCATTACGGAAAACAAACCCAGGGATTCTTATGCCATTCCCCAGCTCCGGGGATGGAAACCTTCTAAAGACTGGGTAAAATAGGCAAGGAAAAGCTGGGACTTGGTGGCATCTCTCCATGGAAAGCTACAGCAGACCCTGGGTGCTGGTGTGTGTGAAGCAGCAGAAGTCACCACCTTCACCCCCAGGTCTGCACAGCTCCATTTGGGTGTGTTTGAGCAAAATGCAGATTAACCAGCATTCGAACCAGACACTTATCAGAGCATCCTGCCCTTACTTTCAGACAGCACCCCTAATAGCAGAAACATCTGGAGAGACCAGGAATCATGGAAGGGTTTGGGTTGGAAGGGACCTTAAAGATCACCCAGTTCCATCCCCTTCCACCAGCCCAGGTTGCTCCAAGCCTCATCCAACCTGGCCTTGAACACTTCCAGGGATGGGGCAGCCACAACTTCTCTGGGCACCCTGTGCCAGGGCCTGCCCACCCTCACAGGGAACAATTTCTTCCCAGTATTCAACCTAAGCCTGCTCTCTGGCAGTGGGAAGCCGTTCCCCCTTGTGCTATCACTCCAGGCCCTTATCTAAAGTCGTTCTCCAGCTCCCTCAGAGCCCCTTTAGGCACTGGAAGGCTGAATGGGAATGCAATGGGTTTCTGTCTTCCCATCTGTGCTCTCTCTGTTTACACATTTCACAGGCCAGCCCCTCTCCCAAGGAATTGCAGCCGTGCCTGGAACGGTGTGAAAGGCTCCGGCTGCTCTGCCAAGGCAGCTCCAGCGCAGCCTTGTTCTCCCTGTCCCTGCCCTGAGCTCGGGAGCCGAGCTGGGTTATTTCTAACCATCCTGACTGGGCGTTTGGCATCTGTTCCCAAAATACGTGCACAGAGTCTCCTTTGAAAATACCCCCATTTCTGTGCCCTGCTGGGGAGGGAACTGTTTGGATGGCACATGGCCCCAAAGAAGAGCTGCCCATCACAACCAACAAGGAAAGCCCTGCAGCACCAGGGGGAATTTAGCTCTGCTCCTCACCCATCACTCCATCCTTCCCCTCATGCAGATCCACCCCCTTCAGCTCCTTGTTCACCTTGGAACTCCCCTCTCATCTCACCACTACATCCCCCTTCAGAGGGTTCACATCCCACTGGGTGAAAATGACCTTTTCCATGAAACACTTCCCATCCTCAAGCCCATCTTTCCACCCCCCCCAGACCTCACCAACCCCCTGACCGGGCAGTGGAACTCACTTTCAATGGAGTTGTTGTTCAGGTAGAGGTGCTCCAGCTTGGGGCTGATGAACGGGACGTTGGTGAGCTTGTTGTGGGCCAGGTGCAACACCAGCAGGTTGGTGAGGTTGAAGGAGTTCTTGGGGAGCCCTTTGTCAGAGATCTGGTTGTAGTTGAGCCGGATGAATGCCAGGTTGGGAAACTCCTTGAAGTAGTCACTGGGGATGTCCTCAATGTTGTTCCTGTCCAGGAAGAGCTGGTGGATGGCACTGGGCACCCCGGGGGGCATCTTTCTCAGGATGTTGTGGGCAAGATTGAGTTGCATGAGGTTCTTGAGTCCCTTGAAGGTGTTTTTGTTGAAGACCCCATCGCTTAGCTTGTTGTGGTGCAGATCCAAGAGCACCAGGTTCTCCAGCTTGTTGAAGACCCCAGCAGGGATCTTGGAGATCTGGTTCCTGCTCAGCCGCAGCTGCTCCAGGTTGGGCGGCAGGAAGGCGGGCACCTCCTTGAGCTGGTTCTTCTCCATGTAGAGGAAGATGAGGTTTTCCAGCTTCTCCAGGACCCGCCTGTCCACCTTCCGGATGCGATTGTTGTCGAGGTTGACCCATTTGAGCCCCGTGGCGTTCCTGAAGGACTCCTCCGGGAGGTCGTCGATGAAGTTGTTCTGCAGGTAGAGGTAGTGGATGCGGGGCGGGATGACGGGCACCTTGCGCAGGTTGCGGCTGTCACAGTACAGGGCGGAGGGGAAGTCCGGGGGGCAGTAACATTCCCGGGGGCAGTCG
>VXBX01007522.1:47380-67550 GCA_013400415.1 Scytalopus superciliaris
TTCCTCCGCTGCCCGCTCACCTCCGACACCAGCACGAGAACGAGTGGGAGAAGCAACCCGAGGGCCACCTTCATGGTCCAGATGTTTCCCTGAGGGAGGCAACAAGAGGTGGGTTGAAAGGTGCCCAGTTTAGGTGCTGCGTCATCGCCTGACCACTGACAGGTGGGAATTTACCCCAAATCCCTGCAGGCAACCTGCTGTTTTCCCTCCTGCCATTTGGAAGTCATCCTCAAATCCAACCCTCTCCAGAGCACGACTCACTGAGGTCCCTCTCTCTGGCTCAGCCTCATGCTATGGGGGGTGCTGGACTTTTGCATTTGGTTTGGGTTTTTTTTTTTTCACATGCCACTCCCAGCACTGCCCCCCAGAGCCTGGACCCCTCCCCAGGAGGACATCACCACCCCCTCTCCCCGAAGGATGGATGGCCCCTTCAGAGACCTTGATGGATTAAGCTTAATTTTGCACTTAAGCCAGAAAATCAATGATTCAGTAGGAAATTGGCTGCCGAACGGTGTCGGGAGGCCAGCAGCAGTTAGCAGGGCAGCAGAGATGGATGGCCCTGTGCTGAGGGACCAGGCTGGGAGGCAGCACAGCCCCTTCTCAAGGCTGAGTGATAAAAAGGGCATTTGCAAATTTACACATTGGCACCACTGAAGGTGTTTGGCTCTACAGCTCCCTGTGCTGCCGAAATAATCAATCCATCACCTCCAGTCCTACTGCAGGGATGGTTCTTCAGGGAGAGACACAGAAGTGGGAGATGGGGAGGGACCAGGCAGGGTCTTTGCATACCCCAAGGCACCAGCTCAACACCTTTTCACCCCTCCCTCTTCTCTGGGTCCTTGTCAAGCCCATGAAGGCTGCCTGTCCCATCTCTGCTCTCCCTGCTGCTGCCTCAAACAGTAGTGATCATCCTTGCCAGACTTGCTGGGAGCTCTCCAGCTGATGCCTTGGAGGATGGAGGGATCCAGCTCATTGCAGATGAGCTCCCCAGAAAACCCTGTGCTTTGGATGCTCTGACTCCCCAGGGCCAGCTGGAGCAGGCCAGGCTGGGAGTGGGTTTCCTGGGCACATTCCTCGGGGTGCTCACCAGGCTCTTCCCAGCAGGACTTGTCACCCCAGCAGGATCAGAGCCAAGCTGGATGCACGGTGGGGCAGATGGAGGAGCTCAGCAGAGGCAGGGTGGGAGAGAGAATGGAGTGAGATGAGAGGGAGGAAGATCAGGAAAGCCAAAGAAAGCTGGGGAAACAGGGTGTCTGCTGCTGGGATGGGAGAAGCCTTTGGTGATGCTGGAGCTGCTTTTGGAGCGGAATCAGGCTTTTCCAACTTTCCCATGTGACATGGCAGAGTCGAATTCACTGCCATGTGGCCACGGGGACCAGGGTTAGGGTCAGGGCTTGGGCCACACCAAGCCCCTTTTGCTTTCATCTTCCCACTTGGGGTCTGCATCCTACCCAGAGCTGTCCCTGGATGGGCCACTGCTCTCAGGGCTGCCTTTGCCAGCCCGGCTCCCTTTGAAGCATCCCACGCATTCCTGGGGCTCCAAGTAATTGACTTTCTCCAAGAAAAGATCCTGTTCTCACCCCCCCTCCAGGCCCAGCCTGTTCCTCTCCTCGCTGCCTGCTCGGCTCCCATCTGGCTCTGTTTAACCCCACACTCCTCCCATGCCGGCTGGTTCCAATCAGGGCTCTGGCATCTCGCTGGGGGGAGGGAGGATCGGGGGGAGAGCCGAGGAGCCAAACGCTGCCAGACCCTCAGCCCAGCAGTGCTGCAGCCGGTCCCTGGTGGGGACAGACGTGTTTCTGTCTCAGAGTCCAGATTCAGCATCCAATTCATGACAGGGCTCTGCTGCACGTGGAGTCCCCTCCCCGTTCCTTCAGCATCCTGCTCCTCCCCCAGCCACAGCCAACCCTGCACCCTCTGCCCACCTTGTCCCAGACCATTCCATGGGATTTTGCCTCTGCTCCAAAACTCAGACCTGGATTCTGACACCCACAATGCCCAGGAGAGTGGTGGGGGCTGAGGTTTGTGTTTGGTCCATTGCAGAGGTGAGGAGGGAGCTGGGGCAGGATATCCCAGCTGGGACACACCGTGATCCAGGCACTGGGCTCGCTCCACTCGTGAGTGATGCTCAGCTCAGGCCACCCTGCAATGGCCCAGGGAGGGTGGGGGACAGGGCAGAGCTGTGACCCTGTTGATGTCAGGAGCTGGCTGAGCCTGCACCATCCCCTCCACAGGAGGATTTAACACTGCAGATGTTTAGGGACTCAGCACAGAGCAGGAACAGTCACGGTGCCAGAAATTCAGGCTGGAGAGTGACAGCATCCTGTGGCATTTGTCAGCACAGAAGGGAAGTGTCAGGAGGCAGATGCAGCCCCTTTTATCTGCTGCCACATCCCCGTGGGGACTGTCACAGCCCCTCTGCCCAAGGCACTGGGCAGTGCCAGCACTGCCACCATCCTTCTCTGCTGGTCCCCACCAGCCTCTCCCTGCAAAGCCACAGCTCTGCCCCCACCACCCCCCAGCCTGCCTGGGGAAAGCAGGACCCACTTCCAAGCAGCCTGCAGGAAACCAGCCGACAGCCCTGCACCCGGAATAACGGGGATGCAACAAGCCTGAGGCCACCACAAGCTGTACAATTGCCTCCAACACGCTGGAAGGTTCAAAGCCAGCTCTCCCTGGACCCAGCACAGTTGGAAGTCTGTTCTCCATCCAGTTGAATTTACTGGCGTGAACACAAGAAGCCAAATTTCCAAATCCCACACCCTGATCCTGCAGGAGCACTGGCTGCTGACGGCATGGCCAGAGCCACAGCCCAGTCCCTGCTCTGCAAACCTCTCCACTTGACCTTTGTCATCACTCCTGATGGACAGGACAGCTCAGATCCCAACTATCCACCAGGAATCCGTGCAACTGGAATAAAGTTAAATCATGAAGCAACGAGTGTTCAGGAAATCAACTGCCTGGCATGGAGAAAAGGCTCAATTCATGGACAAAACCAGTTCTGACACCTCCTGAGCCACAGACTGTGCTGACCAGCTTGGCCTGGGTGCAAGACCAAGGCACCCAACTGATCCCAGCCCAGGGTTTTTCCCAGAAAGAGGCAGCTGCTCCCTTGGTCATCCCATTACAATTGACAAAAAAATCGGCACAACAGCTGGAAATTCCAGCCCCAAATGCCACTGGTGTTTGCTTTCCAAATAGTTTCTCTTCGCTGCCTCTCAGTAATCCACAGCTCCCAGGAGTCCTCGCTGCCAGCCTGGGGACTGGTGCCAAGGGCAGGCAGAAACCACCCCCAGGGCAAGAGGGAAATGTGTAAAGGGCATGGGGGGATTTGTCACGGGGGCAGAAATCCCAGAGTGCTCCTTTGGGTGCCTCCTGCTCTCCTCTTGAAGCAGTGAGACAGGCAGGGAGCAGCAGCTGTCCCTGACCCCCTCCTGCAGAGGGGCAGGGAGGGATAAAGGGAGCTTTAACTTAGGGACAGGAGGGGAAAGCCTGGACGGCTGGAACAGGGCCCCTTTCCAGTCCATTGTTAGTTCCCTTCACACCTTCTCCACTGGGACCTCCAATTTCCATCATCCCTGGTGGGGAAAACACCCCCACCCAGCTTGGGAACTCGCACGTTGGAGCACAACAGGGAGGGCAAGCTAAAAATAACCAAAAGGATCCAGAAAACCTCCTTCCTTGGCTTCCCTCGTGTCCAACCACCGCAGCCCATTCGTGTCTCCGCAAGAGCCTGGGTCTGATCAGCGGGAATCGAGCAGGAAGCTCTTCATCCAGCGGCTCTGGAGCGCTGGGAATCATGGAAAAGGCTGTCCTCGGAGGGGAGGGCAGCCAGGCTGTCACCCAGGCGTCTCCAGGGTCCCCTGGGAATCCGAGCCCTGATGCAACAACCCGCTGCTCTCGCCCTTTCCCAGCCCTTTCCCAGGGAGCGGCGGAGCCACAGGCAGCCTGTTTGGAGCCGGCACACGGCCGGGGCAGCCGCGGGGCTCGCTCCTGCCGCATTCCTGCTGCAGGGATGGGGCTGTGTCCTGCAGGGATGGGTGTCCCCGGAGACCCTGCCAGAGAGCAGCTCGGACACGCTCCCGGGCTCTCCAGCAGCTTTTGCCATCCTCCAGCCGAGGACGGCGGGACACGGGGACAACAATGCGGGGCTCCTGCGTGCCAGGAGCGTTTCCTCACTGTACCACAGCAACCAGACCGGTTGCGAAAGGCTCAGCCCGTTCTCTGCTCCCTCCAGCCACCTCCTCCCACTGCAGGGTCCGTGGGAAGGCAGCCCTGGCAGAGAACACCTTTCCGCTGCCTTCTCCGTGTCAGCAATTCCTCCCTCTCCTCCTCCCTCCCTGCGTGCCCCGACCCTTCCCAGCGCTGCTCCCGGCTCAGCCTGCCCGCACATCCCTCTGCCACACACAGTGCAACTGGCTGGACGCACACAAAAGCAAACCAGGGGAGAAGATGCTGCCAAAGTGCCGGCAGCCCCGACCCCACACACACCCTGCTCCCCCACCCACCCTCTCTCCCTCCCTCTCTCCACAGGCACCTCACCCCGCTCCGCTTCCCCGAAGGGTGGGAAACTGCTCTGAGACCTCACCCCTCCCCTCCAGCCTCTTCCAGGGCAGAGGAAACCTCCCACAACTGCACTTTTATCTCTTTCCAGGTGGAAACACTGAGCCTCTCGCCTCTCCTTCCCCCGGGAGCAGGGACACCCAGCATTCCTGCTCCCTGCTGTCCCAGGAGGCAGCTCTGGGATGCCCTCGGCTGAGCACCACATAAGGCAGGGCCGGGATCGCAGGATCCCAGGAAAGTTTCCAAGCCCTCATGCTTCGCCTTCGGTGCCAAAGGGATGAATTTCCATGTTTTGCTTTGTAGATGCTTTTTCTAAACCTCTCAAACAGGCAGGTTTGGGATGAATCTCTTTCAAGCAATAAAACCCTTTTCCCGGGACTTCAGCGAACATCACTGCCCTGTTGCTTCCCCCCATCAGCTCCTGGCGCGGCGCAGACAAAGAGACCCCCGTGGCGGGTGTGGGGAGGGGGCTGCACCTCCCTGCCTGCCCGGAGCTGAGCTGGCTCAGCAACCCATCAGTGAGGCAGGAAAAGTGGGATTACATGCCCTGGGAGTGCTCTGTGTGATCCAGGCGGGAAAGAAGGGCTTTACCACCTACATTTTGGGCAGAAAACCAGCTTGTTGGAAGTGGCCCTGGCGCCGCTGGGCTGTTCGTTCCCACCTCCCTGCCGAAGCAGCGCGATGCTGGTCCCCTCCGCAGGGCAGGGGCGCTCCCTGCCCGCCACTCCGGCACGGGGAGAGGGGCTGCCCCGAGCCCCCCTGCCGTGGGAGCGGGACCCCCCAGCCCTCCGAGCCCCCGACGCCTCCTCAGATCGTGCACAAGGAAGGGCAAGGTGACTTGATGCTCTCGGGGGTTCCTGGTAGCAGTCCTGGCTCCGGAGGTGTCCGTTCTCCTCTCAGCCTCCCCCCACTCCTTGCATGTTTTCCCTCCTGCTTCCCAAGGCATGGAACAGTTCTGGGAATGGTTCGGGCTGTGCAAACCCCCCCGGACCCCCAGCTCTGGCTGTGCAGCCCCCCCAGGACCCCCAGTCCGGCTGCAGAGCCAGAGTGAAACGTGCGTGGGGCTGTGAGTGTGTGAGAGCACAGGTCGGTGTGGGGGACACACAAAGGGGTCCTCACTCCTCCTCTCAAGAAGCGCCTGGGGGTACCTGCAACTCTGCCCCGCAGGGACCTCCCTGGGACTCTGCAGCCCCCAGTCCCCCTCCTGCACCCCAACCTGCCCCACACCGAGAACTCCTGAAACCAGAGCAAAGGGAAAGAACAAAGACTCCAAACTGCTGCAGAACAGAAAAACCAACAAGAGGAGAGGGGGGGGAAAAAGGGGAAGAACAGATGCTGCTTTGGATGTAAGGGAGGCTGGAGAGGGCAGGAGCATCGTGGACCAGCGCAGCGTCCTGGGTCGGTGGCTCAGGCAAGGTGAGAAGAGCCTGGGGGGAAACACCTGCCCACAGCTTACCTGTGTGCACCTCTCCCTCCTCCTGCCTCTTATTAATCCCCAAGACAAGTTTCTCTCTGGCTGTCTCCCTCCTCCTCCTCCTCCTTTCTGCTCCGCCACGAGCGAGCCCGGCCCGAGCGCGGGGGTTTTGTTGCTGGGAGCCGAGGGCGGTGGGAGGGCTGGGAGAACTGGGAGGGCTGGGACGGAGGCACGATGACAACAATCACGTCTTTCTCTGGCAGCCAAGCGCGGCGGGCTCGGCGCGCACACGGCCGGAGGGCTGGCGCTCGGGAACAATCCCTTCTGCTGCGGAGGCTGCTCCCGGCCCGTGTTTAAAAACAAAGCCAATTAACAATTTAAATAAGCCCTTCCCCTCGCCTGGTTGCCGGGAGCGTGTGTTTGGGATGGCGTGTTCCAGCAGAGCACGGGGGCTCGGAGGGTGTCACAGCCCCATGTCCCACCCGTGTCACCCCCAGAGTGACTTCCAGCTGCCCTCAAACCCTCCCAAAGGCAGCCAAGCCCCCCGGGGTCCCCTCTCCTCCCTGGCAGATGGAACCTGTAAAACACAATGCAGGGGTTCATTTGCTCCCAGCTGGCAATGAGCTTTAATTTAAATCCTGATGGCAATTAATAAAGAGAAAGGGGGAAGTCCCAGCAGTGCCACAGCCGGGTGTCCGTGGCCATGAGGGCACTGGGGTTTGCACGGAGAGTTTGGCCAGGTCCTGCTGGAAGATCACTGTGCCCTGGGGGGCTCGGGGGGGACATTTCTGCTCCAAGGAGCTCAGAGGAAACCGTGACCTGTTGCATATTCACAGCTCTGAGACACAGCCCAGGAAGGGGTGGGAAGTGCAGGGGGGCGCAGCAGCCACGGGAATCACCTTCCTACAGACACCCCCACCCCAGCACCCCTGAGATGTGGGGGTTTGGGTCCCTCCCTCCCCACCAACCATCCTCTCTCCAGCCGAGCCCATTTGCAGCAGGGGCCAGGAAACCTGAGCTGCTTTGGCTCCTTGAAATCCCAGTCCCAACCCTGCCAGGGGCTGGCAGCCATCCAGGAGGGCTGATCCTGCACTTCCACACTCGGTGGTTCATGGTGGCTAACAGCCAAGAGCAGAGCTCCCCCAAAATTCCCACTGGCTGGACTCCCCCATTTTGCTTCGGGCTTCCTACAACACTTAAATATATTTACTCCCAGCATGGGGCCCTTCCTCTTACCCCAAAACTGGAGGATTCCTGGTGGGTGCCACTCAACAGCTGCCAGGAGTGGGATGATCCAAGGGCACAGCCCTCACCTGCAGCAAGCTGGGACACTTGGATCCTAAAAACCAGCAGGTAGCTCAACTGGGAGCCAGGGAAAGGGATGGAGAGAACCCACAGAGGTATTTCAAGTGTTTAAACAAAGAGTTGAGCTGGAGACACGAGTCTGCCAGCTGGAGAAGGACCAGAATCAATAGGGAAAGGAGATGCTTTTTGGAAGGATATGCTGTTAGACATTGATGCCAATTGCTTAAAAACCTGGTCATAAGTCCTCAGATCTGTGGGGACACGTTCCATGTTTGTTGTTTCTTTTCCCTGCTAACCAGCAGCTACTCAGCTGGGCACTGCAGGGGGAAACTGAGCCACCAAATGGGCCAGTTGTTCGCTCAAAAGTCACCTGGCAATGCCAGCCATGGAAAGGTGTCACATCCCAGATCCTCCCCACCACGTGTCCCACCTGTGAAGCTGCTCCCACAGCTCCCGGTGCTGGGAGGCACCAAAACCTTCAGCACTTTTAGTGACTGTAAATGTTGCTCTCAGCCAAGGCACTTTGTTTGTTGAATTTTCTTCCTGCAGGAATTTCTTTCGGTGTCCAAGTTTCGAATCCACCTTCAAAGACGTCCTTTGACATTTTTAAAACCCAACAGGCTGCAGCCTTGAACGTGGCTCTGGGCACCACATGCTCCATTTATTCCGTGTCTGGAGCAAAGTCTGGCCCTGCTCTTGCAGGCAAAGGGGGTGGTGGAGGGTGGTCACGGAGCAAACCTGCTCTCATGGCTCTGGTTGCCGCAGGGCAGCCTCCTGGAGATCCCTGGTTCCCTGGTGGTTCATCCCCTTCCCTGGTTTGTTCTGCAGAGGTTTGTAACAGAAACACCACTTTGGTCTGGCAGAGGTGGGAGAGGAAATGTTTGAGTGTGAAAGGACCAGGAGACAGAGCCAGGGCAGAGGGAATGGCTGGTGTGACCAAGGACAACAGGAGGGACAGCCTGGGGTGGGTAAACACAGAGGAATGTGGTTCCCAGTGAGCCTGGGGTCTGTGTCCCACCAGCCCAGCAGGAACTGGGAGGGTCCAGCACTCAGTCATGCCCTGGTCACTCTGGCCATGCCCTGGTCACTCTGGCCATCCCAGCAGGGAGTTGACAGCAGCCACACAGACATCCCAAAGGAGGGAACACACACAAGAGGCAGCAGAGGACAATGTGAGTGAAAAATCCCCGTTATAACCAGTGTATCCATGATCTCCAGCTGGGAAACAGTGGGCACCTCCATCCTCCCCATCCTCCCCAGCCATCCCAGCCAGACCCCTCATGCTCCATGTCACGGTGCGAGTGGTTCCTGCCAGGTGTGGTTAAAAAAAGCATCCCCTTTCTTGGGAAGTGGTCTCATGGCTTTCCCACATGGAGGGGACAGTCCCAGGGATGCCACAGCACACCAAGATTGGTTGTCCAAACCCAGGGGACACCACAGGACACACCAAGAGCTGCCAGTCCCAGCCCCAGGGGTTCCAAGAAGGGGAATTTTCCAGAGCAAAGGTCTGCTTGCCCTCAAACCGGGCTTGCCTTCCCCACACCACAGCCTGGGCTCCTCAGGAGCAGCTTAAAATGTTTATTTGGCCCGAGGGAGGTGATTATTTTTTGTATTATCCCAGCACCAACCACCCCATCCCAAGCCGAGCCCCCCCTGCGCTCGGTGCTGCACAAACACAGATGATTTAGAGATCTTTCTAAAGCCAGATCTTAAAACCTCCCCTTGGAGAGCTAAAAAATTTAATTTCAGAAAGGGCAAAAAAAAACAAAAAACAACAAAAACCCAAAGCAGCAGGAGGAAAGCTGAGCTGGCCCTGCGGCCACTCGGCCAGAGCAGCGTGTGCTCCCTGCAAAATGGCAATTTTGGGGTGCTGGGCAGGCAAACCTCACAAGCCACGGGGCTCTCCGTGGGAAGGCACCACTGGGCAGGGAGAAGAGGAGTGCAGGGATCCCCCCGGAGTGTTGTCTGGCAGGCTGGGCTGGCCCCATCCCCGCAGGAGGGTGGTGGGAAGGTGCTGAGCAGCCCTTCCCGGGGCTCTGCAGGGTGTTGCTGCTGGCACCGTGTGGCCACCAGGCTGGAAAGTCCAACTCAGCTTCCCCCAAACCTCAGGACATCCCTGCAGCCCGGAGGGGGCTCTCAGCAGCCTCCCAGCGAGAGCCAGAGCCGGGAGAGCGTCACCAGGAGCCCGGGAGAAACACTTGGCTCCGGGCAAAGCTCCGGAGGGGGAAGTGAGCGAAGGGGAAAAGTATGTTGGTGTGTAATGCACAGATCCCGTCTCACAGGGCCCAGACAATGCACCAGGGGCTCCCTCCTGCTCCAGCCACACAGCTCCATGCCCGTGTTTCCATCCCCAGAAAACACCTGGGAATGTGGGCCCTGAGAGTGGCTGTTGAGGGAAGGTGTGGAAGGTGCTGAGGCTGCCCCTGAGCAAGGCAGAGCCAGCCCAAAGGGTGTGGGAGTTGACCTGGCACTTTGTGCCCCTTTGGGCACCCCAGCACATGGGAGGGAGGGAGGGGAGAGGAGGAGGCAGCCTGCATCCCTTCCATGCACATCTGCTCTTCCCAAATGCCCACTCCTCCTTCCCAGGCGTGGCCTGGCCCCTCCATCCATCCCTGAGCACTCCGCTGCCTGAACTGGGGAGCAGGACGTGCAGCTGCCCCAGCACAGATGGACAGAGACGGGGCCAGGCTGGACAGAACAAGCTGCTCTGGCTCCCGAGTGAGAAACGCAGCCTAAAAGGAGTTGATCCCTGTCCCAGCCAGGTGTTTGAAGGGAAGAGGGAAAACAAGAACTAAGCCTGTTCAGAGCACAGCTGCTGCTTTGGTCGTTAAAACCACGGGCAAAGCTCCCTGGAGAAGAGCCCCGTGAGGCGGGTGCCCGAGCCCAGGCACTGCAGAGCCAGGGAAGGGGCTGGGAATGGAAGGGAAGGGTTGGGAATGGAAGGGCAGGGTTAGGGAATGGAAAATGCTGGGCTCACACACACACAGACACACACCCCAGCCTGAGCACTGGGCTGGGAGCACTCNCTTGTGGCTGCTTTAAGTGCAGGGAGGGGATACAGAACACATCAAACCTCACATTTCTTGTGGATTAAATCATCCGACTCATTTCTC
Organism: Scytalopus superciliaris; assembly: GCA_013400415.1. Taxonomy (NCBI): domain Eukaryota; kingdom Metazoa; phylum Chordata; class Aves; order Passeriformes; family Rhinocryptidae; genus Scytalopus; species Scytalopus superciliaris. The sequence continues at coordinate 57,776 of VXBX01007522.1, forward strand.
CAAGGGAGAGAAGTCCAAAAACCCTATTTTTTTTTCCCTTTTCTTTCCCCTGCGAGGCTCAGCAGCCGCTTATTAGCTCTTGGCAGCAGGGCCAAGTACATCAGCTCATGGCCACAGTGCTGGGGGCTGAGCAGCACCGACCACGGGGCCCTGGATCTCTGCCCNTTGGTCGTTAAAACCACGGGCAAAGCTCCCTGGAGAAGAGCCCCGTGAGGCGGGTGCCCGAGCCCAGGCACTGCAGAGCCAGGGAAGGGGCTGGGAATGGAAGGGAAGGGTTGGGAATGGAAGGGCAGGGTTAGGGAATGGAAAATGCTGGGCTCACACACACACAGACACACCCCCCAGCCTGAGCACTGGGCTGGGAGCACTCACATCCCAGCCCTGAGGGTCGCCTGCAGCCCCTCCACAGCCTGAAGGGCCTGCCCCATCACCCCCATCCTCCCAGTTTGCCCAGGAAAGGGGCTAAACTGGGAGCAGTGGTATCTCCACAGGAAAGACTTTCCAAGGAGAGCTGAGACCAAACAAACTCATTGCAGGGACAGCCTGGAGGAGCCTGCTGGGAGAAGGGAGGAGGTTGGAGCTCTCCATGACAGGGACCAGCACAGGNTGCGAGGCTCAGCAGCCGCTTATTAGCTCTTGGCAGCAGGGCCAAGTACATCAGCTCATGGCCACAGTGCTGGGGGCTGAGCAGCACCGACCACGGGGCCCTGGATCTCTGCCCTGGGGTCCCCCCCGGCACAGCCTCTCTGCCACGGTGTAAGCCCCAAAACCAGCGGTCAGCAAAGCCCAGTGACACCCAGACCATCTTCCTGCACCCCCAAAAACACAGCCCCCCGTTATAGCCCAGCACAGCACAGGGAGGAGAAGTCCTGGCTCTCTGCTCACGTAATATTAGCACCGATAGTTTAAATAAGCAAAGATAAAGTGATTCCAAGCTCCCTGAAGAGGCTCCCAAGGGCTGGATTTCACTGCGGGGGTTGTTCTCTAGGAAGCAGGTACTGACACCCTCCCCCAGGAAAGCTGCTGCATGTTGGGAATCACATCCCATCTGCTGATCCCAAACCTGCCTCCAGCATCTGCCATCTATCAGAGAAGGGGAAACTGAGGCATGTGCCCAGGGAACAGCTTTGGGAGTGAGGAACAGGTTTCCCACACCCACCCTCTCCCAGGCAGACTCCAGCACATCCAGCTCCAGCCTCTTTGAGAAGAAAGGATGGGCTCTCCCCACTCGTGAGCTCCAGGAGTTTGATCTGTCACTGAATCAGCTCCTGTGGGTGCTGCCTTTAGCAGGATGCTGGGAACAAAACCTTTTGGAGCTGAGCAATGGAGTTTTCCTGGCTGCTGGTTTCCCTCACCCCAGCACGAAGCAGCAGCAGCAGCAGCGTTGCTGTCCCATCCCCAGCACAGCCAGGAGTGGGGGGACCCCCTGACTCCCTCCCCAGGCACTTGGGGACCAGCATCCAGCACCTCCCAGCCAGGAATACCTGGATTCAGCCCATGGATGGGGGGGGAGCAGCCACGACAGCACTTTCGAGGGTGGGAGGTTGATGGTGTCACCTCAGACACGGGATGAGCTGCCAGGCTGGGTTACAGCAGGAACAAGGGGGTGATTCAATGAAATGCTGAATGAAACACACCAGAAACCATGAAAGTGAATACTTTGAGTCAAACACACAGTTAGTGGTGGGACCCATCACCACAAGATGCCACTGAGGCCCAGGGCTTGAAATAAATGCATAATAAAGTATGTGAAGGCTCTCCCTGGCAACATTGGGGTGATGGGAATCAACGGTGACAATGACTTGGACAATCCCAAAGGCTTCTGGGATGCAGAAGAAAAGGAGTCACCAAGTTGTCCTTGACCTCTGCCTGTCCCTGGGTTACCCCTGGGGGGGTGAGAGCAGGGGGTGCCCTGTGGGTGCCCCCCAAGCCCTCTGCCTGCCTGGAGTGTCCCAAGCTCCATCACCTCCCTCCACTGTCTGGGCTTCACCACCCACACATCTGCTTGCAATGGAAACACCTGAGTTGTGTCTGCTCCTCCTTTGGGCTTGGCCTTCATCCTCAATTTCTCCTCCTTCTGTCCAGTAGTTTTCCTCTCCAAAGGCCAGAGCCAGCCCGACACTTTCCTCCCATGACATCAGCTGCCTCAGGAGCAGGACTGCTCCCCTCCCGCTCCCCAGGCAGGGGCACCCACCGGCACAGCCCCCAGCGGGGAGAAGGCACAGCCCAGGGACTCTCTGCCCTCCCTGGGGCTGCTTCCTTTGGAAAAATTAACTGGAATGCTCCTGTTTAGGGATAACAAACCTCTATGGTTTGACCAGCTCCATCCCAGCCAGTAACCCCCACTGCAGAAGGCATGGTGGGGCAGAGCCTCTTAATTAATCTTTTTGATTAATAAGTATTCTCCTCCTGTATGAGAGGGAAAAATTGAAGGGGAAGGTTCTACAGGAAGGGGATAACAACACATCACCCTGCGGGAAACACGGCACCGACCCTTCAGCTGCCAGAGCCACCTGCCGGCTCAGCTGTCCCCTGGAAAACCCCAGCCCGGGGACAGGCAGCTCCAAAAGCATTCCAGCCAAAGGCAGAGAGCACGGAGGGGCCACAGGGAGGTGGGATAATGCTTGCACAGGCCTGGCCTGGGGAATAATCTCCGGGGCCGCGTTACACGATTGCGCCTCACACTCTGCCGCTATTGCTTGGCAGCGGCGAGAGCAGAGCAGGCTCCTGTCAGAGCCCCAGAGACCCTCAGCAACAGCTCCAAATATTGCAGCTATAAATTCAGCTCATTTTTCTGACTGCTGAGAGCTGCCAGGGGCTTTGCCTCCATCCATCTCTCCCCAGCCTTTGTGCCAGACCCTGCAGGGTCCTGTCCCTCGCAGCTCCTCGCCCTGCACTGGCATCCCAGAGCCTGCCCGTCCTGCCCTGGGCACCATCCCACCCCACCGGGCTTCCATCTGTGCCTTCCCACACCCGGACAACCCCAGCCCCCCGGTCTGCCCTTGAGCATCACCCTCCTGCTGAGCCACCCCTTTCCTCCCCACCCATGGCCACGTTTGCAGCATTTTTGGGGCTACTCAGGGGGCAGTGGCCGGTCCCCAACTCTTTCTGCCTCCCTCACCCTCACCACAAAACCAAGACCCCCCAGCTCTGCCCAGATTCCTTTCCCCTCTGGAACTAAATGCTCCATTCCCTCACTTCAGTCTCCTTCAAGGAATAAAGATCCCACGGGAAATGGGTCTCTTCCCTCCCCAGGAAATACCAGGTGGGGTTTTCCCCCCTTCTCTTCTGACTCCTTTCCTGAGCTGGATTATTTCACTTTCCCGCTGGCCATTCCCAAGCATCCAGTGTGCCCAGGGGGTTTGCCAGCCCCCTCCCCTGCCCTGGAGCAGGACACACAGCCCGTGCAGGGAAGAGTTAACTCCTCCTCACAGGCCCTGCACATGGGTCAGCGGCAGAGCAGGGAAGTGTTAGATTTCCAAAACCATTCCAGGAGGTCCTCCAAGGGCTGTATCCTCACACCCTCTCCCCATAAACACTTTCTTTCCACCTCAGAGCAGGGCTGTAATAACCTGGGATCATCCCCAAGCTGGGTAGTGCTGGGAATCATCCAGAACATGGACTCATCCCCCAGCCCTTCCCCTGGCTTTGTCTGGCTGCTCATCACCCAGATCTCCGAGGCTGCGTTGTGCAGAGGGATGGAGCAGGAATCTGCTCAGCCATTTGGGAAGGGAGCACCCAAATTCTCCTGGCTGGGGGTTCAGCACCTCCAGTGTAGGAGCAGCAGCACGAGGAGAATCACCTTCAGGTCTGGAATGCTGGGACACACTATGGGAAGAGATGCTGGATAATACCCCCCAATTCCCTTTATTCAGCCCCAGGGTTTGCCTGGAAATGGGGCAGCACCTTCAGGGGGCAGAATTTGGCCAAGCACCCCCAGACTCCCCAGCTCCCACCACAGGGAACCAAGTGCTGCAAAGACCATCAAGTGTGGGTGAAATCTCATCCCTAAAAACAGTCTCCATTTCCCATTGAGCACTTTGCTAAAGGTAAAAATAGGAGTGAAATGTTTTGATTGTATTTAAAAAAATAAATGTTTCCTTCAACTCCAAGAGAGATTTTTCCAATGGTTCTGTTTCACAGGAAATGTCTTGATATTGTTTTTGTATTATTTTGGAGTGGAAAAAAAGCAGAATATGGGGCCTTTCCAGTGAAACTGAAACCCCAAGTCCTGTCCAGCCCCAGTCACTGCTCTCACTTTCCTCTCTCAGCGATCATCCAATGCCCAGGAATGGAAAAGGCAGCACACAGAGGCGGCTGTGACGGGGTTTCTGCCTCTCCTGGCAGAGCAGGAAATTACAGAATGAGAGTTGTCCTGGTGAAAATCCCAGCTTGGTCTAAACAAAGTCCAGAGGCCCCGACAGTCCGGATTAGCCAGCCCAGCCCAGCCCAGCTCAGGCTCCGGGTTTGTTTTGGGGCTGGTTTTGTTCCAGTCTGCCTCTGTGTGGAGCTGGGCCAGTCACTGCACAAACTCAAGGTAAACTCTTGACGAGCCATGATGGAAAGTGGAAGGAGAGGAGATGAAGGGGCACAGCAAATAAATCAAACTCCTCCCATAGTTTCCACCTCTCTGGGCTCCATCCCTTATTGCCCATTCACCCCCAGCCCTTTGCAGCCATTCCTGGCACTGCTCCACGGGCACAGCCTTTGTGCTGCCTCCTGACTCCTGTTTTCCCTCCTTTGCTGGAATATCTTTTGCCTCTTTCCTTTCCTGTTTTTCCAGGTGATCTGGGGTGAGAGGCAGCAGCACTGACACTGCTGTCCCTGGGGACCTGCTCTCAGATCAGGGGTGACAGGATCCAGCATCTTGGGCTCTTTCCCACCATTCCAGGCCAGGTTCACTGAGCAGCAGCTCAGACACTCTCCAGCCAAGTAGTTCCACTGTGCAGCAACCTGCTTCCAGTTATTCCCAATTGTTCCCCCTCATGGGGGTAAGGGAACAACCCCAGGCCTGGGAGAGTTTAACCCCTTCCAAGAGGGAGAGCAGGGAAGGATGAAGGTGCCTGGAGGCCGCACCAGAGCCCTCCATCTCCCCGGGGACAGGGATGTGGAAGGTGAAGCTGAGACTGGGCTAAAATAGGGGGGGCTTTTTGAGTTTTCCTGGAGAATTTGGGAAGGCAGATTCCCTGACAGGCTCTTGGTCACCCACTGGACTTGTCCACTTCCCAGGGATGTGGGGAGGGAGGAGAGGGGGAAAGCAAGGCACTTTTCTGGGATTTGGGATCCAGTGCTGCAGGTTGGGATGGCTCTCATCCCTCCACACCGTCACTCCTGGGATCCCCATAAACCCCCCCGTGCCCTCCAAAGCCTGGGATGCCTCCTCACCTGGGAGGGGTGGGGGACTCCTGGCAGCCCCTGCCACAGCCCTGCACAGAGAGCAGCCTCCCTGCATCCCACCAGTGTGCCAGCACAGCCCGGGAGCCAGGGGTTAAATCCTGGGGCTGGTGAGTCAGAAAATCTTTGATGCAGCCAGAAGGAGCTGAGTAATTTGTGTATCTGCAGAGGTCACATTGCCTCCTCTCTTCTTATGCCTCTTACTCATTCTGCTCCTTCCCACTCTCCCTCCGCAGCCTGGACTCTCCTCTTCTCCCTTCTCTCACCAGCTCATTTTAATACCGTTGCTATTAATTATTGCTATTAATTATCGGAGCTCCTGGCAGCAGCTGCCCATCCCACAGGGTGCCAGTTCCCACCCAAGGGAGCAGTGCCAGACCCTTCCCAGCCAGAGCTTGCTCTGCTCTCCCCAGGACATCCCTCACTCCCCTCTCTGTGGTTGCAGCCCAGGCCCCCAAACTGCAGCGTTTCCATAGGAGAAACACCCAGTTTATTCTCCACAAAGCCGTGTAATCCCCGAGCTCTGTGTCGTGTGCCAGGCACACCCTCCTGCCTCTCTGGTTCCCAGCCCATCACCCTGGCACGGAGGCTCCTGCCTGGAGCTCCCCACGAGCCCAGTGACAGACGAGCCCCACAGCAATCGACCACTGCAGAGTCAGCACCGAGTCACCACGGAGCACCTTCGAGCAGCTCCCAGGTAGCAGCACTGATATTCCCAGGGTGCCACGAGGCACCAGGGCAGGCAGAACGACTTCCCTACGTTTAATCAAATCACTTCATTAGGTTGTTTAATAAGCAAGGGAGCCCTGGGAACACCGGGGTTTCACTGCTCTCCAAGAAGGAATTTATGGCAGAGCTATTAAGGCCCAATCAATCTGCCTTTAATCCTCCTGCAGCCTCCCTGAAGCTTCCCCCGACTGCCCCATTCGAGGGGACACATCCCTGGAGGTGCCAAAAGGGCTGGGGATGGCCCAAGCCCACCCTTGGAGCATCCCCACCACCAGCACCCCCTCCAGCTCCCACAGACCAGGGAATTCCTGCACATGAACTGGGGACTCCTCAGCACAGGAGACTGGGGAGGAGGGTGCTGAGCCCCGCTGGGTTTGTGGGGCAGAGGGAAGGGTGACACATCCCAGACCTCGGCAGTGGAGCCACGTGGGGCCTCATCCTGCACACCCAGCATGAACTGAGCCTTGTCCAGGGCTGTCAGTGCAGGAGCAGGTCCCTCTGCTAATCCCCACTGCCATTTCCCTCCATGAGTACCACCCCCATTTCCCACCCCCTGACTGCCCCTGCATCTCAGGACAGTGACAGCAGCTCAGGAGGGGGACAGTGACCAGCCCTGCCCCCCTGAGGCAGAGTGAGGTGCCTCCGTGGCCCCTGGCCTGGGCTGGGAGCCCGGGGACACCACTCTGCAGCCAAAGGAACATTTTCATCCTGGGGATTGCAATCCCAGCTGGAGCCTGGGGGATAAGGCGGCTGTGAGAGCACAGGCTGTGGCCAGAGCTCCGGGTCAGCCCCAGGGGCTCCTGCCAGCCCCACTCGCTGCCTTGGGGACAGCTCAGCTCTCACTAAGCCACAGGCACTGCCAAAAACCTGGCTGCTCGCTCAGCCGGGAGCTGGGCTGTTTGGATAAGCAGGGATTAGAGCTGACAGAGCCCCTCCAAGCCTCTCTAGCCCCTTCCCTAAAGAGGGGGACACTTGAGCTGGCATTTCCTGACCCCCTGCCCAAGGATCTCGCAGCATTCCCGATGTGCTGCTGCCATTCCCTGTTCTCCTCCAGATGGATTTGCTTTGCATTTTCCGAACTGGGCCTTTGTGTTTCCTGTCGATTTTTCTAACCCCTCTGTCCTCTCTGGTATTTGCAAATCCTCCCAGTTCTGCATCCTTGGAGGATTTTGTGCATGTGTTATTTCCTCCCTCATCCCAGAGCCCAGTAAACAGCCAGTCCCACGGGCCACCCCCAGACCTGCACTTTCCATCTTGCCTGACTTGCAGAGCCCTGAAAATCCTCAGATGGAGACGCAAACATTTCCACAGTAAATTCCAGCCCATGAACCCCAAACATCTGCCAGCCATGGCTTAAAACCTCTGTGCAAGACACAGACCTCACCTGGTGCTGTTCACCACAGTCCTGCGTGTCCCCCGCTCCCAGCAAAGCACCAACACCCAGTCTGGGGTGAAGACCCTCACTGGTTCATCCCCCCGTGCCTGACCAAGCTTGGAAAGTGTCTGGAATTATGGGCTGAAGGTACAAACTCCCATCTCTCCATCCTAAAAGAGCTGAGCTGCCCCAGCTCAGGCCATTTGCAATTGCCCAGCCAATGCCATCACCTGCACTCAGTGACTTCTCATCCCACACCTGGGAAAACCAAAGGTCAGGCGTTTGATGTGCCTTTCCTTGGATCTCTCCAACCTCAACCAGACCTACTGGCAGCTCACATCCCCCTCTCCCAGCATCCTCAAGCCCCATTCCCTGGGAATTTGTTCCCGTGTCCCTCAGTATCCAAAGGAAACCATGGGAAGTTGTCACAGCAACACTCCTCAGCCTCATCTCATGTCTCTCCTTTCTTTTTCCCTCCTCAGGGGTCAATCCCAGGAGCTGGATGCAGGCAGGAGCTGCCCAGAGGCTCCTGCCCTGTCCCAGAGCCCTCCAGGGCTGGGAGCTGCAGCCACAGAGCTCTGCCAGCCCTTCCACCCTGACAAGCACCGACATTTCATCACAAATCCATAGCTCCAGGCTGGAAAATAAACATCTCTCTGTTTCTCTCTGTCTGGGGAGTTCGGCTCCAATACTTCAATATTGCACATTTCCTTTGATTGAAGGGGAGGTGGAGGGACAGCTGAGCTGAGCTGCCAATGCCATAAAATCAGCTGTAAGGAGCCTTCCCAGGGGCTGCTGTCCCCTGGCTGTGCCCATCACCGTGTCTTCATGGGCTGGAGCAGAGCCAGGGCAAAGCCCAGGAGGGCAGAGCAGCGCCCTGAGGGGCATCACCCCTGCAACGGCATCATCCCGAAATCCTGCTGTCTGTTCCCAGCGTGGCCAAAAAGGAGATTAACCCCCAAATGGAGACAGTCTGCAGGGCTGGGTGTCTCTGCCGGGGCTGAGCTGCAGCCCATGAGGGGATGAGCCCGATGACATCACGGCGGGGTGTTTGGGCACAGGGAGGGAGCCCGGGATGTGCTCCAGCCCCAGGCAGCTCAGCTCTGCCCCTGCACAAAACATCCCGCCCTCACCCAGAGCCCCCTCCCACGGGTGGCACAGCCCGTGGTGCCCACCAGAGCCTCCGGGAGCGGGTGCTGAGCACCCACCAACTCCGAGCCCCCACGGAGCCCGACCCCGGCTGCATCCCGGGCTCCAGACAACCCGCCCAGCTCTGGTCCAGGATAAACACGTGGTTCCCCAGACAACAGCCGGGGTTGGCTCCTGTCGGGGCTGTCCCGGAGCCAGCTCTGCCCGGTGCCACCTCCCACCCTCCGGCACCAGGAGCCGCCTCTGTGATGGCTCCAGGGCAGAGAATCTGGGAGCTCCGGGGGGCTGCGGCTCTGCTGTCCCAAATGTCAGGTGGAGGTGGAGGAAGGGTGTTCATCCCGAAGGCATCCGCACTGCTGCTTCCAGCCGGGCCAGATGCTCTGGTGGCCACTGCAGTGGCCTCTGAGGGTCTGTCTCTCCTGCTCGGGGATGCTGGGACACTGAGAGAACTCCAGGCCTCTTCCTGCAGCTCCCAGCATCTTCCCAGCACGGCCAGGGGACAGAGGAGCCTGGAAAAGTGTTGCAGTTTCCTTCTCCTTTAGCCACCACCAAACCTGCCTGGAACAAGGGAGGGAAGGGGAGGCACCTTCTGTGCTGGACTGATGGATGTCTGAGTCCCTCTGGCCCCGGAGAGGGGATCCAGCATCCCCCCAGCAGGGAGGGGAGAGGAGGGGAGAAGGCAACTTGTCCCCCACAGCCTATTTATTTTTTAGTGCAGGCTGGGACATTGCTGGAGCTGGAGAAATTCATCTTGCTGAAAGAGCCTTGTTTTTCATGGAGGAAATGAGACAGTGCGCTTTTAATAGGAAATAAAAACACATAAAATAAAGAGAAACTGAGACACAGGCCTGGAAAAAAGAGGAGCCATCCAGCTGTGTCTCGCCAGCAGACTGGACACTGCCAGCAACCCCAACAGCTGCACCAACACTGCCACGGGCACACCACGGGCACCCACAGGCACCCACAGGCACACCACAGGCACCCACGGCCCCTCAGCACCCAACACACACATCCCACAGATCTCCATCCTCTCCTTGGGGATCCATCTCCCTCCCTGCCCCTGTACCTCCTTCTGCCCATGTGGGGTAGCTGGGGGGGGGATGGATGGATGGATGGATGGATGGATGG
>VXBX01007522.1:68798-88000 GCA_013400415.1 Scytalopus superciliaris
CCCAGGCAGCCCCACCGAGGGCACCAGTGGGTGCTGTCCCAGTGGGATGCTGGTGCTGAGCTGGGGGGCTGATGGAGGGCAGGGGGGCCCCCCATGCCCCGGCCACGTCACTCTGCAGCTGCTTCCGGGCCAAAAGTGCGTGTAATTACTACCAGACCTCGTTATGCCGAGCGCTAATTAACCCCGGACTGCTGCGGTTTCTCCCTGCGAGGTTCCGCCCCCCCGGCTCGTGGATTTGGGGGGCAGAGCCAAAGCAGCTGCTGGGAGACACCCCCATATCCCCAGGGAGTGAGAGGAGCGGTGGGCAGGGAGCAAACAGCCCCCCAAGGGGTCAAACTTCTATTGAGTTTCAAAACAAGGAAACACGTTCCTGTTCCCCCCGAGTGGCAGCTGGAGGGAAGGACCCCACTGGGATCAGGGGCACTTTTGGGGCTGATTCCCATTCAAATGCCCGGGGGTCTCCTGGAGATCGCACCGGCGGTGGCGGTGTTTGCTCATGGCTTCCTGTTAAAACACACCTGAATGGAGACATTTACTCAGGATTTCACGTTATTAACAGCCACGGCAGGAAAAGGTCGGGGAAAGCAAAAGCCGCTGTTATTTCCCAGAGGAAGTGCTAGAGGAGAAGATGCTGCCGGGGTTTCCTCCAGCAGCTCCCTTTAAAACACCCAGATTAAAAAGCAGCGAAATAGAAAAGATCGCTAGAAGGAACCCCCCTCAGGGTGACTGGGATGTGTTGCTGCGGCGGGGATGCCCCGGAGCCGGCTCTGGGACCGGGATGCTCCAGAGCATCGCCGGGTGCCGCTGGCACCGTCCCCATCCATCCCAATCCATCCCCGGCCCTCGGGGGTGTTACGTGAGAGGATTAATTACATTTTACACACAGAGCTTAGCGCAGGGCTGGGTGTGATCATGCATTATTCATGCGTTCAATAACACAGCTGATTTATTAATGAAAAGGTCAGACTCCCTGGAAGTGGAGGCTTGTTGGAAAATTGCTTTGGGATGGGATGTTTCGGAGGAGCTGCTGGAGCGAAGCCGGCTCCGGGCTCGGCAGTGCCGGGGCTGCACCCGCTGCCGGCCGGGGCAGGGAGGAGGTGGTGGGAGCTGCCCTGTTCCTGACAGCCCCTTAATCCCGGCGCTGCTCCGGAGACGCACGTTCTGCTCCAGACAGCGTCGGAAATGTATGTGCGGGAGCCTGGAGCAATATGGGAGCGCCTATAGGGGCGGCTCTGGCTGCCTCCTCCCCGAGCCGCCCATCCAGCCATGGAGAACCTGGGGAGCCAAGGAGACCCAGAGCTTACACATCAGCATCTCGGGCTCGCAGGGAACGGGGAGAAAGCCGCAGGCAGCCAACCCCTCCCTCCAGCGCGGTGCCGGCCGGGAGGGACAGCGGGAGCTGGAGCGCGCTATAAAATAGTGAGGCAAGGAAATCCTCCGAGCAGGAGCTGTTTTCCCTGAGGTTACTCTTGGGCACTCGCAGCCCACCTGCCTCTCAGCCGGGTATTTATCTTGGCCCCACTCTGGGCACCCCCTTCCCTCTCCTCACCGCTCCGGGAGGGAGCAAACGTCGCGCTTGGGGCTGATCCTGGGAAATACAGGAACATTTACAGTGTTGTCACACCTGGGAATCAGGGGCACAGGAGCAGAGATCTGCCCACCTCTGGCTCAAGGGCAGGAGGTCAGTGCCAGCCCCAGCGGTGATACCCGGCTGGGATAACCTGGGCAGGTGGCAGGGACACACTGTGGGGACAGCCCTGGGCAGTGCAGGAGGGGCGGAATCGCGGGCTGGAGTGGCTCAATTCCTGCACCATCCCACTCCTCAGCCTGCTCCAGCCCCAGGGAGCTTCCAGGCTTCCCAACTCCCTCTTCCTGACTTGCAGAGATGCCACCATGGAGACCTGGATGCTGCCAGGCTGGGAGCAGAGCCCCTCCATGCCCTGCAGTGCACACTGGTAGTGGGAACACTCACCCCCAGCCCCCCAGAAATCCCCCCGCTGGTGATGGTGGTCCTGGGAGCAGCTCAGACGTGCCTGCCGATGGGAGCGGGTGTTGTTTCCTCCCTGCCGGCAGCCGGGAGATTTCCAAGCATCCGTATTCAGGGCTGTCGGGAAGGAGCCGCTTTGATCATCGCTAATTATTGCTCGTGGGCTGACAGCCCCCGCCGGGGCTCTGCGGCTCCTGCCCACCCCCAGCTCCGCTGCGGCTGCCCACGGACCCCCGGCAGCCTGTCCCTGCTCCACGGGGCCCACGGGATTATCCACAGCCCCCACCCGAGGGGGAGAGGTGACCAGGGCACGAGGGATGCGCCCCAAATCCCTCAGGGCACGGCAGAGAGGGGCATCACAACCCCGAACCCAAAGGGGTCGGGTCCATCCAACGCCACCCCCTTCTAGATGTTCTTTTTATTTCCCTAAATTGCTGCCAGGACCCCAAGTTTCCCCCAGACGACTCAATTCAGCTGCACAGCAGCGACAGCAGCGCACGCCCACGCCCCGCTTCTTGCTCCTGTTTATCTCCAAAGCTTTTCTTTTCCTTAAAAAAACCCCCAAACTCCTCTGGCTTTAATCGGGAGGAGTTTTGCAGCTCGGAAGAAGCCGGAGCCGGGGCAGTGAGGGCAGAGGTTCTCTGGAGTGGCCCTGGCAGGTCTCAGTGCTGCTCAGGAGGGGCTGAGGGCAGTGGGGTGGTTTGGGAAGCCAGGTGGCAGGAGCAGGCAGGAATGCTGATGGCTTTCCCAGGCAGCTGATGTTTCTCTTTTCCTTTTTTTTTGTGTTCATAGTTCAGATGCTTTAGAGAGAAAAACAGCCCGTTTGGGAGGGGAGCTCAGTGCCATGACCTTCCAGGATCCCAGGGGGCAACCAGGAGGCACTGGGGAAGGGCCGAGCAAGCCAAGGGACAGATGGGATGGGGAGCCCGTCCCGGGGCTGTGGGGATGTACCCAGCTGGGACAGGATCTCCCCCTCTCCTGCCAGCTCTGTGTCCCCACTCCAGAGCTCCCCACTACCAGGGGAGTGGATTTTGGGGGGCTGTGCATTTGCAGAGCAACAGCAATGACAGATAAAGGCACCCTGGGACAGGGGACATTTGCCCTGCTCCTCTCTGATGGTCCTTGCAGAGCCAGAGCTCGGCTGTGCCCCAGGACCCCCTCCTTGTTTGCTGCCTGATGCAGCTCACGCTGCTGGGTGATAATTTACTAATCTCTATATGAATTTATATTTGTCCTATATGGATTTATATTTGGGTCTCAGTACCAAGCTCACTGAGGAGGATGAAGAGGAAGAGGAGGAGGGGGAGGTTTCCACTAAGCCCTCAAGGCTGAGGAGTAGAGATTGGGTGAGGAACAGGGCTGGGACACGTCTGGGGACAGCAGTTAGCAGGAGGACTCGGGGGGGTCCCTGCTCATGGGAAACATGACGTGAGATTTCCCCCATCCAGGAGCCTCAGCCAGCGGCTGGAATGAACCTGCTCCCTCCTGCTGTTTGCTCAGGAGAGCTGGGAGGCTTCGCAGAGCAGCCGATCCTTCAAAGGGCCTTTGAAAACATGAATTGAGGGCTCCGAGCAAGGAAATGCTGCGTTTTTTCCTTCTGCTCCTTGGACAGCTGCAGGCAGCACTGGATGCCTTCCGAGCCTTGGTGCCATGGAGGGGGGAAGAGAGAGGCAGCTGGGACCTTGCTCAGCCTCAAATCACAGAGCCATCAGCCCAGAAAATGCCCTTGTCCCCTCCCCTGCTCTGGCAAGGGTCAGGGGGCTGCTGCCACGGCCTTTCCTGGCATGGCTGAGTGCAGGGCTCTGGGTCTGGCCATCCATCACCCTGGGAAGATGTCAGCATCCTGCTGGGGTTGGTCCTGACCCCACGTGGCACCCACGAGCAGGAGAACCAGGCAGTGCCCACAACAGCCACGGGCAAACACTTGAACCATAACCACCTGATGGGCCCTGGGGCCTTGGCAGCTCCCCCCTCTGCTCCCAGGGTGGGGGATTTGCACTGGGATAATCTCATGGAAACTCTCCTGGCTCCCCTGCCAACCCCAGGGCTCCCAAACATGTGTCACTGTGTGCTCGTAAGCAGGCTCTGCTGGCCATGGAGATGTCAGCAGTGCTCAGCACACGGCCAGGGACAGGCGAGGGAGCGACGGGATGAGGAAACGCTTCAGAGTTTCCAGCTCTGCTCCGAATTAAACACTTAACCTTTTCAAACACATTTTACAGTGGCTGCAATAAGCTCTGACCCTCTTTGTGCTGAGCCATCCTCTCCCAGCACAGCCCAGGGCACCAGCCACGCTTAGCAAGGGGGGAGGCACCAGGGCCTGGAGATGGGGCTTTAAGAAATCCAGTGTTTTGGATCTGCAGGGAGGGGGATCGGAGCCCACACGCTGAGACCATCCAGAGCCACCCATGGGGCTGGGAGCTGTGGAATGGACTGCAGGGACATTCCTGGGACTGGGTACTGTGAGGCTTGAGCCCACCCCATAATAATCCCCGGGCCCCAAGAGACCAGGGAGTGATTACTTGATGCTCCAGAGTCCCAAGAGCAGCCTGTAATTACAGCGGAATGGGGCAAAGTCTTCCCCAGCATTTCCCAGTGCCCGCAGCCAAGTCCCAGCTGGGGAGGGGAAGGGGCAACGGGGGGTTTGCCCTCCCTCCCTCAGCCCGGGCTCAGCCCTGGCAGCTCGTTGCATGCAAGGGAAGCTGTGGAGCAACCCTGGTGACCCCAGGAGCTCTGGGAGCACCCAGGGCCAGAGCACTGCCCCGCAGTCCGAGCCCCAGTCAGAGTTTCCAGCAGAGCTCCGGGGCTCGCTCGGCTGTTGCTCCGTCTCCGAGTGACCGACTCCCTCCAGATTCCCTCAAATCTCGGTTCAAGAATGTTGTTTGGGCTGAAGAATGTATTACTGTAAAAGAAAAAAGGGAGAAGGGAGGCCGGGGTGAGCGGGGAGGTCGAGGGAGGGTTCGCTCTGCTCTTCCTCGCTGACCTTCCCGTTTCGGGAGTGGAGGCGCAGCCGCTGCCGCAGACGTTTGCCAGATGTTGAGCTCGTTTCCCCCACCCAGCTCAGCTTAGGCTGAGCCCAAAGGGACCCAACGTTCCCTGCACCCCTCAGGGCTCCGTTTCCCTGCCCATCTTTCCACTGCCTGCTTGTGTTGCAGCCCTGGGGGCTTCCAGGGGAGGTTTTTAGAGAGCAGAGCCCTGGCGGGTCATCTGAGATGACAAAAAGCCACGGGGATGCTCCCCCAGGCCCAGGGAATCCCAGGGTGTCCTGCAGACAGCACTGCTCTCACTCCAGGGCATGGTTAGAGGAAGAAGGGGGTTCCCTGCCTGGCACAGTGGGATGAAACAATGCAGAGGTACCTGGAGAGGGACACTCTCTGCCAGTGCCTGCAGGAAAAGCTTCCCTGTGTTTTACAAAGGCTGGAAAGAGCCAGGACTAGTGAGGAAAAGGAGGTTTGCAGTGTGAACATCCATGAGGACCATTCAAACCTGGGAGCCACAACCTCCAGGCACTGGCTCCAGAGCCTTTCTTGCTCAGGTGTTCGCAGCACCAGCCAGGGTGCAAGGAAAGGGCTCTGGATTGTGGTTTCACAGGTCCCTCCCCGTGTAGGTTCTGCAGGTGATGCCCAACACTTTCCCACCATCCTGCCTGCAGGGGGGAACCTGCAGGACCAGCCAGGGCAGGGCACAAACAGCCCTGTGTTCAACACCCCCAAACCCAGTGGGACTGGTGACCCCCTCCCAGGACAGGGAAATGAGAGGAAAACAGCAGGAGTGGGAGGATGGAGCAGCTCCAGCAAAGCTGAAACTTCTTGGAAGCGTGGAAGAGGCAGAAATAACTTTTCCATGAGTAAAAAGGGAAGCTGCCGAAGTAGCCGTGTTTATGACTGTTGCTGTCGTTGGATGCTCGTGGTGGGTTTAATCCTCCCTTCATCCAGGCTCAGCCTTAGCAGGAGCAGCACAGAAATGTTTTGTTTCTTTGTTATGCTGTGACGCATCCAGTCCCCACGCCAAAAGCATCCTGATAAATCCATGTCCATCCACAGGGAAGCCAACGCTCCCGGCTCCCAGATTTGCAGATTAAAGGCAAACTCGGGCCAGATTCAGTGGTTTCAGATACAAAGCTCCAAAGCATTTGATCAAAACCACTGGAACAAACCCAACCAAAACAGTCCCTGTTCACATCAGCTTGGGTTGGAAAACCAAAGCAAACTGATACAGGCACTGATGAGACCCAGACTGGGATCACTGGAATAACCTCTCCGGATGGGATTATGCAGTGATAAGGCCCACTGGCTTCCAGCAAGCAGGACAGCATGTTCCCAGCTCCTGTCACCAGTTCAGGGCTTCCTTTGAACCGTCAGCAAAGGGGAATTGATGTTCATGGGAAAAGATGTCAGAAAGTTTCATGGAAGTCACTGGGGAAGCACGAGGAACTGAAGCACGAGGGCTGAAATGAGCAGAGAATCAGGGTCCTATCAACACCCACCTCGTGCCAAGCAGGAGAGCCCTGCCAGCAGCTTGGGAGATGGTGGATAACTGGAGCATGAGATTCCAAGGTTGGATGCAGACAAAGAAAAGAGACATATGTTGTTCCTCAGACAGTAAAATTTCACTTCCCTGAGATAGTTATGATCTGGTCAGGCTCAGAATGAGCAGAAAGTCCTGGTGACTGTGGGGAACACACAGACTGAGCTTAAGCACATTGTTTCCTGATTTTTAGGCTGGGAAGGGGGGATGTGGCTGTGGGGAATGGCCCTGTTTGGAACCATCTCATGCAGGGAGGGACCCTCAGCATCCCCTCCCCCAAAGGGTGCATATCCTGGATCACCAAATCTTTAAACTTCCAGAAGCTGGGGAGGCCCTGCTCCTTATCTAAATGAGCTGGGGACTATCTGCTTTTCCAGAAGAAAGCCTGGGGGCTGTTGGCCACTGGGCCCCCTCGAGCTGCCAGAAATGTGGGTTGCTGAGCAGCAGACGGGTCTGGCTGCCACTGCCCCACACCACCTTCCCTGGCATTGGGAACAAACCCCTCCAAGCAGGGTCAATCTCCACATCACCCCAAAGCCTCGATCCCCTCCTTGCTGTGGTGAGGCCCTTCTCCAGCTGCCCCACACCACTGCAGCTGCCACGGCAAGGCTTGGAGGGGGCAAAGATTTGCTCCCAAAAAAAGCCCTGTTTTACTGGGGTTTCCTCCCTGTCCTCTTTCCCCACTTTCCCTCCATGCTCTCTGCCTGCCGATCCCAGCACAGGGAGCTGTGCTTTCCAGGCACACTCTTCCTTCCCGAAAAGACCGGATTTCTGGCAGAGTCCCCACTGCACAGTGTGTGCCTCCAACCCCAGCCACCAACCACCCTGCACACCCTCCCTGCTCGCAGCGGGACCTGGGGAGCCATAGGGAGCTCTACAAGGCTCCCCGGGGGCAGAGGATGTTTTGGCTGGGGAATCTCTATGGAAAGCAGGGAGAAAGCAAGCCCGCAGGGAGCTGGCACCTGCTGAGCTCCACTAAGTAATTCCAGGCTCCTGGGAGGACCAGGGAGTGCTGCTGGAGCCGGGCAGGGGACGGGGATGAGCGGTTTGGGCTCCTCCTTTCCTTTCCTTGCGGGAGGAAATGCCTGGAAAGGCTTGAAGAGCTGCCTCCAAAGTGCACAGGGAGCCAGGATGGGGACTGGAGGGGCTGTGACAGCGCCTGGGGCTCCCCCACTTTGCGGGGCTCCCCCGGGGCAAGGCTGGCAATAGGAAGAGCCTTGTGGCCCAGAGAGCCCCAAACCCTCTGCCCACCCACGGGTCACCCTCAGGACACTGTGCCGTGTCCCATCCCCCCACACCCACCCCCAGCTCAGCCTCGGGGGGATGGATGAGACCCCCTCCATCCCAGGGGGATGGGCACAGCCTGCAGAGATGCCAGCTTGGCATCCCAGTCCTGCCAAGCTGGAGACAAATTCCCACTGTCACAGTGGCTCTTTGGTAGGCAATTTATTTACTTTGGATGCTGCAGCCTTATCGTTCATGGAAATGTTTATCCCAAATATTTAATAGCGGGACTGCATAAACTGAGGCTTCCTGGGGAAGCAGCCCAGGCTGCCATGGGAGCAGGACTAATGTCTCTTCTCCTGGTACTGTAAAAGTTAAGGATAATTCCTTGTTTCCCCCAAAGAATCCCATCCTCAGCACCTCAAAATCTGATAGTTTTTAATCTGGCCAGAGGCCTCCTCATCACTCCCTGATGAGAAACACAGGAGACTGACAACAGCCCTTTTAAAAACAACATCCCAATTCCACTAAGTCGTTAAACAGAGAGAGCCTGAAAAGTGCCAACACTCCTATGAGAAAAGACGGGAGGGAGAGAGAGAGAGAGAGAGAGAGAGAGAGAGGGAGGAAAGAAAAAGCAGGTTATTTATAACGCCAGGCAGCATTAGGGTCTCTCCAGTCTCTCCTGCAAACTGGCTGCTGCTGGGAGGTCACTCCCCAAAATCCCTGCCGAGCCCGTGACCTGCAAGCACAATATTTGATCTGGGATCTGGGGCGGGCACCAGGCTCTGCTGCTCGGGAGAGACACACTCCCATGCTGCTTGCCACACGGGCGAGCCCGGAGCAGCACGGCGAGGCTTTGGAGAGGAGGATCTCACCTTGGTAAGTCCAGCTCTATATTTATTGGGATTTTTTTTTTTTAGTATTTATTTTGTTATTTTTTTTGAAGCCTGATTTCCATACCTGTGCCTCGGCGGGCGGGCGGCTGCCACGGGAAGCACATGCCAGCGACACGGGTGGCACAGCTTGAGAGCCAGAGCTCCCACGCCACAGGGGAAGCCCTTCCCTCCTGCCCACCTCTCCTGCTGCCCACCTCCCATCCCACTCACCTCCCTTCCTGCCCACCTCCCAACCCACCCAGCTCCTCTCCATGCCCACTTGGCTGGGAGCTGGACACCTTCACCCACGGACACCCAGGGTTGGCAGTGCCCCCCTGCCCATCCCATTCCCAGGATAAAAGGAGCTGGTTTCACGCCTGGCACAGCAGCAACGGGCCCAGTCCATGGATGGCCACAGTCCATGAAGCCCCTTGCTCCAAAACCTGCTCCTGCTTGGAATGAGGAGCTGACCCCATTAGCCCAGCAGCCTCTGGCACAGGGCAGGGGCACCAGGAGATGACATGGCTGGAACACTCAGGTCAGATCCCACCCCAAAACCAGGGATGAAGCCCACCACGAGGGGAGAAGCAACCCACAAATGAAGAGGGGGACTGTAATGTCTACTGGGGACAGGCTTGGGGTCACCAGCAGGTCAAAGGGGGGCACTGGGGAAGGTGGAGGGACCCCATGGATGGGTCCTGCCCCAGAGGGGCCCCTGGGAAGGGGCTGCCAAGTGGCTGTGCATGGGTGGAGAAGCCGGCAGGCTCTGGTATGTCAGCAGGCACAGTGCCCTGGAGCAGCAGGAGGAGGAGGAGGAGGAGGAGGAGAAACTCCTGTGCCACTGCCAAGCTCCCCCGTGGCACACAGCATCCCAGAGGATCACATCTCCTCTGCCTCCATGTGGAGGGGGAAGAGGGAGGGAAGGGGAAAGCCAGGGAGCCGTGTCTGCCCAACACCAGCTCAATCCCTCCTTTCTTCCCATGCCAGGGCAGCCACTGCCTCTTGCAAACTGTGCCCTCTTTGTCGGCCAGGCCAGACATCCCCTCCGTGCTCCGGGTTGGGGACACGGTGAGGGGTCACCAGGTGACCCCCTGGCACGGTGAGGGGGGCACTGATTCCTGCTCACCCCTCAGCCGCCGGAGCGGAGCTGGCAGGGATGAGCTCCCAGCCACGTAGGAGGGAGAGACTCCTCTCCCGCTCCCCACAGCCCGGCCCTGCGGCTTTCCTGGAGGGATTTCAAGCTGCCTCTCTCCAGGACACTCATTAATCCCAAGACGAGGAGTCGGGATGAACAGCCCTAGCTGGAGTCCTCCTGCTGCAGCACCACCCTGCCCTGGGCACAGCACGGGGTGGCTGCAAAGCCCATGCCAAGCCCCAGGGATGAGGGACAGGTTTGCCTGGTTGGCAGCTCTGCTCTCCTCTGAGTGCTGAATGTCCCAAGCAGGGTCCACCACCAGGTCTGGGGACACCCCCTCCCTCCCTGGTCACACGGAGGGGCCAGCGGGTGCTGCCCCTTCTCATGTCGGGGCTGAGCTGGGCAAATCTAAGCCTGGGAATGGTTTCATTTCAAAAATAAGCCAGAACTTGTTTACCAGGATTTACATCAGTCCCGAGCATCCTGCGTTTTCGTGGGGGAAGGGAGAGCTGGATGAAACCCACAGCGAATCGTGTCGCCTGCGAGTGTAGCACAAATATAGCTCCATGAAAAGATGCCTTGAGCTCCAAGGAAAGATGCCTCAAGCACCCGATATCAACCTGAAGTGGCAGCTTTCCCTCTCATCCACTCATCCGGAAACCGCCCAAGTCCCTGCCCCTCCCTCCCATGCAGAGCCAACCCCGGGCACCTCGGAGCAAACCTTGTGTGACCTTCCACAAACCCGGACTGCGTGTCCTGTATCTCCATCCTCTACTCATTTCTAGCAGAAATATCCATAAATCAGGATTTTGCAACTAAATCTCCACCGGGATGGAGATTTCCCTGCAGGCTTGAGGTGAAAAGGGGAGAGATCAAGTAGCTGCACACAGGAGGTGTCAGAAGCTGTGGCTTTTTGGGTAGGATTCACTCAGGTCCCCACCCAGCACCCACATCCCACCCCCCTGGACTCCCAGACCCTGTGGAATCAGATCTGACACTGCTGATGGTTTTCCTCCCTCTTTCTCCCCTGGCAGGTCCCTCCAGCACCATGTGTTGGGTCACCATCCTCATCGTGGCCGGGCTCTGCGGGGCCTCGCTGGGCCAGTACAATGAGGAGGAGGACCTGGCGTGGCTGCAGTACTACCTGAGGCAGTCCCGCGTGTCCTCCTACAACTACATGCCCTACTACGAGGAGGAGAACCCGCCCTACGTGTACTCCTACCCCTCAGCTCCGGACACGGAGCCGGAGCCCGGCCCGGAGCCCCAGCAAGCCCCGTCCTGGCAGTGCCCCCAGGAGTGTGACTGCCCCCCGAACTTCTCCTCGGCCATGTACTGTGACACCCGCAACCTGAGGTACCTGCCCTTCGTGCCCTCCCGCATGAAGTACGTCTACTTCCAGAACAACCACATCACCGCCATCCAGGAGGGAGCTTTTGACAACGCCACGGAGCTGGAGTGGCTGGCGCTGCACAACAACCAGATCAGCAGCGAGAAGATGGGCAAGAGGGTCTTCGGGAAGCTCAGAAACCTGGAGAGGTTGTACATGAACAACAACAACCTCACCAGGCTGCCCAGCCCCCTGCCCCGCTCCCTGAGAGAGCTCCACCTGTCTTACAATCAGATCTCCAAGGTCCCCTCCAGTGCTCTGGAGGGTCTGGAGAACCTCACAGCCCTGTACCTCAGCCACAACTTCATTTTCGAGATGGGGGCATCCCTCAAAGGGCTCAAGTCTTTGATCCTCGCTGATCTGAGCTACAACCACCTCAGGAAAGTCCCGGATGGGCTCCCAATGTCCTTGGAACAGCTCTACCTAGAGTACAACTACATCAATGCCATCCCTGATGACTATTTCCAGGTGTCTCCCAGGCTGCTCTATGTCCGGATGTCCCACAACAGCCTGACAAACCAAGGTCTCTCCACCAACACATTCAACAGCAGCAGCATCCTCGAGCTGGACCTCTCCTACAACCGGCTCCAGAAGATCCCCAGGGTCAACACCAACCTTGAGAACCTCTACCTGCAGGGGAACCAAATCAATGGTGAGCAGGAACGTGTCAGCCACGGCGTGGTGGTGAGGGGATGGTGGTGCAGGAGGTGGATGGAGGTGCAAGAGAGGATGGGGAGATGGGAACCTCTGGGAAACCACCCGGGGCAATGGTTTGAGCAGGCAGATGGAATCTGGGCTTCCAGGTGGCCCTGGCAAGGCAGGAATAGGACCTGTTGTGTTCCAGCACATACAGAGCCAAGGATGTTCCTGTGTGATCCAGATCATTGCACTGGCTTTTCTGGGCATTTATCAGAAGCCTGAGCATCCTGGTTGGGGATGCCAGAAAGCAGGTGATGCACCACCTGGTGAGGGGTTTGTGTCTTCAGTCCAGTCTGGGCAGAGGGGTCACCAGCAGTGGACAGAGGTGTCCCCTCTGCCACCATCACAGCCCGTGGGAACACACATCACCCTGGCCAGCACTAACACAGGGGACAGTGCCCAGCTCAGTGCCCAGGCCAGCACAGCACCCCTGCCCACCTTCCAGGGCCCCAGCACAGCCCATGGCCCCAAAGCCCCCCAAGGGTCCCAGCCTGCAGCCCAGGGAGCTCTCAGGGATCAGAGCCCTCCACGCAGCATCTTCGGCCAGGACTGAAATTCACTCCACTTAATACACAAATAAATAAAAGGAACGGATTGTTCTGGGGCTGCTATTTATAAAAAGAAGCTAGAAAAATAAAGCCCAAAGCAATCTCCTGGAAAAACCCAGCCTTGCTCCTGTCACCTGCCAGACCCCGAGGGCAGGACCCTCCCGGAGCAGCTCCGGAGCCCCCGAGGGATTGGAGTCCCAAGGCTGGGATGGGGATGTGTCAGTGTTGCAGAGAAAACACACAACCCCGCACCGGGGAACTGAGAGAAACACAGAAACAAGAACAGATTCCCAAATGTTTGCTTTCAAAATCTGTAGCTGTTACCGTCTGCCCACAAATGCCACGGAGCCGCTCGGGCTTGGCAGCAGCTTCTCCTCCCCCTGCAGGTTGTGCCGCTGACCTCTGGGGCGCCCCCGGGGCCGGGTGTGCAGCACCAGCCCCTCGGGGTGCTCCCGGCCCGGGGTCGTGCCCCTGCAGCCCCCCCAAAGGCCAGTGTGTGGGCACAGAGGCTCCCCAGCATCCTCCTGCCTTCCCCACAGCATCCCGGCCTGGAGCTTTGCTGCCCTCTAGTCCCAAATCCTGCACGAAAAGAAAAAATGTGTTTTGGAGTTTGTTCCATCCCCTCCTTCCAAAGCCGGCCTGGGCTGGGTTGGAATTTCCCTGCCTGGCGCTGGCAGCAGATGAACAGCGAGGGAATGTCTGGGATGGGGACAGGGATATCCTTGCTCCTGGACACGCTGGCTGGGGCTCACAGGAATGGCAGGGGGGTCAGGGGGTGGAAACTGCAGCATATGAAACCTCAAGAAGAGGCTGCAAAGGCCATTCCTGGTGAAAGGCGATGTTTTCCATCTGACTCCACCCTATGAGCGCCCCATCCCAGCTGGGGATGGAGCCAAGGACCTGCTTCCAGACCCTTGGATAGGCACAAACCTGCCTGCTTCTTTTGGCTGCAGCCAGGAGCATCAGGAACCCTTTAGCTTAAGACAGGAGTGTATTGAGTCTGAATTCACAGGAATAATCGGTGATTTGGGGCTGCCTTAACATTTTTGCTGCCCACCTTAACCTAAACCAGTTCTCAGAGGTCGATACCTCGGACAGAGCAGCCCCTTTGCCATGTCTCCCATCGCTCCCCAGAGCTCAGCCCCGTCGGGAAGGCTGGAGGGGGCTGAAGCCCGTGCTCAGCTCCATCCTCTCTCCTCCACAGAGTTCTCCATCAGCAGTTTCTGCTCCGTGGTGGACGTCGTGAACTACTCCCGGCTCCAGGTCCTGCGGCTCGACGGGAACGAGATCAAGCGGAACGCGGTGCCCCCCGACGCCCCCCTGTGCCTGCGCCGGGCCACCGTCATCGAGATCTGAGCCGGCCCCTCCCAGCCTCAGGACTTGGCTCCCCCGTCCCCGGGGAGACCCTCACTCCCGTTTTAATGCAGCTTCTCAGCCTGACTTGGCTTCGCAGTAGTGCAATCAGGGGGCTCCCTCAGCCCACCCTTTCTTCCCCAAGTTCTTCCTCTTCCCGGCTCTCCGGCCACACAGGGCGGGACAGATCCCAGCAATGACCCCACCTCTGACCCTCTCACACCTTCCCTGGATGGGTGGGATGCAGTGGGGAGGGGGCTCATCCCACCTAGGAAACCTCGCCCTGAGCATCCAACTCCCATGGGGGGATTCAGGTGGGGGTCCTGCAGAACCAGATCTGAACCCACTGGCCATGGGAGGAGCATCCAGGAGGCTGGGAGCTGCAGGAGTAAAGGGTAAAACATATCCCGGCTGGAGCATCCCTCAGTCTGGGAGGAGGAAGAGCAAATTTACTCCTTCCCCCCCGTCCCACCCCTTCAGCCTCCTGCTCCAGAACTAACGGAGAGAAACCTTTCCTACTGCTGGAGTCAAAGAGAAATCCCCTAAGGAATAACCTGGCTACAGGCCATGGCCAAGGGGTCTCAAATCTTCCTCCCAGCCCCCTGGATCAGGACAGGATGGGGGTTGAGGGATGAGGAAATTCCTGGTGCTGTCACCCGCAGCTGCCTGGGCACCCCCAGCTTGGCTCTGAGCTCCCTCCCTGCCCAGGCAGCCAGGGGTATCCCAACCAAAAACAAACCCAAAAGGAAATCTCCCGGTACCACGTGCACCCACAGCACGTTTGGATTCCCCAGAAGCCAAAAACCACCCAGCTCGGATCCTTGAGCAGTTTAGTTCGAGGACCGAAGGGGCAGCTGAGCTTTGGGAATGACCTGCAGGGGTCACCCAGATCCTTCGCGTTGTACCTGCATGCAAAGAGCATAAACCACCCCAAAATCCTGTACTCTCACAGCATGAACTGTAGACACCAAACCGACCAATAAAGCCCTTCCTTAACTGCACCAAGCGCGGCCGGGGAGCCCCCGGGGTGGGCGTCGGGGATGCTCCGGGCACTGCAGCCTCTCTTCTCGCAGGCCAGACCTTTTCCCAGGCGTAATCCAGGCTGGAATTGCCGACTAGTGGTCGTCCCAGACATGGCATGTGCGTGCGGAGCCTTCCCCGCTCCACCACATCCCGGGGACATTTATAGAAGGGAAAATACACATGGAAAAGTGTCAGCGGAGAGAGGGAGGGATGGCGGCACCACTGGGTGTTATTTTCCGGAGGATCTCTGAGGCTTCAGCCCTGCTGACTTTTAACAGCTGAGATGGAGGATGTTTAAAAAATGGTAATTTCACGTGGTGGGGGACCAGAAAGTGCCATTTCCCAGCCCATGGGCTCCTCTGGCTCCAGGCTGGAGCAGCTGGGAAGGCAGAGCTCTGTGGGATGCAGGAGGTGGGCTCCCCAAAAATCCCTGGTCCAGGCACAGACCAGTTCAGGTCTGTGCCTCAGAGCATCCACACACCTTCCCAAAAAACAGCCTGCAGGAGCCAAAGGGGCTGGGGGGGTCGGGGGGGTTGTAGGAAGGTCCCAGCCCTTTATCTCAAGAGGGACATGGGACGGAGAATGTGGGGGGAAGGAAGACCTGAGAGGAGCAAACAAAACCCAGGAGAAGGAACTCCAGTACTCTTCCAGCAGCTGCTTTATCCAAGCAGGGCCACGGGACTGCTGATTTACACCAGCTGGGGGGAGGTGAGGGGGCAGAGGGTCAGGGCAACCCCCTCCCCAAAAGAAAGGGAGAGACCCTATTGGTCCTGGATGAGCCCACAGGCGCCCAATCTCTGCCTTGTTGGGGTGGGAATGGCAGGGATGGGGGCTTGGCCCCCCTCCTCAGCCCCTTCCTCCTCCTCCTCCTGTTGCTGGGAGGAGGTGTGGGGTCCAGGGGGCCCCAGCAGCCTGAATCCCACCAGGAAGGAGGAGGAGGAAGAGGGGGGGAGTGCAGGGCTTTGTCCGGATTCACAGAGCAGGATAAAGAAGGGGGAAACCCCAAACCAACCAGGAAAAAACCAGCTTCCCCAGCCCCCTTGGAAGTGTACCCTGAGCAGGGTGGCTTTGGGGGGGCTGCTGCCACCCCTCAAAGTCATATTTGGACTGTGGGGTTCTCCCGGGGACTCCCCTTGGGTGGGGGATGTCAAAGACCCCCTGGTGCTCCTGCCAGACCTGCAGCCCCCCACCATCCCCCCGTGCCCACAGAGGGGCTCAGACAGGGCTTGGACCTGAGTGCCCACCTCGGGGCTGTCCCTGCACAAGACCCCAAAAACCAGTATGGGGTCAGGCAGCATTTCTCCAGAGCTCCCCTGGAACCACCTTTTCCCTCTAATTCTATTCCTCTTCTTGCTTTTTTTCCCCCCCTTTGCACCATCCCTCAGCTCCAACACTTCCCAGACTGTTTGTAAACATCCCTTTCGGATGTTTCCTCAGGAAGTGCAAATTTCAGCTTAAAAACAACCCCTCAAAATATTTTCCTTCGGAGAAGCACAAAAAAAAAGCAGCCAGTCAGTGGGCACTGGGTTTGCCCCAAGGCTGCCAGGGGGGCCCAGGCTGGGCAGAGCCCCCCCAGCCAAGGGGCACGAGCTCTGGGCACATCCCTGTGCCTTGAACGGAGCGTGTGAGTGTCTGCAGGCACAGCCCGGGGAAGTGTCGCTGCTGTCACGTCCTCCAGCACTTCCCCTTGCTCAATTCTTCTCAGATTTGCCCCAAACCCTGTCTCGTCCGGAGCAGCCTCGGGGACAAAGGGCCGGGTGGGCAGGTCCCGGTGCCGCCACCACGCCGGGCCATCTGCAGGCGTGCCGGGGCCAGCAATAAAAGTTGATTATTAATAAGCTGCAGCAGCTGCCACATTGCTGGGAAGAGATAAGAAAACTGCGGAGGCAGCGGGAAAAGACGCCGGGGAGGGGCCCGGCACATGGAGCCCCCTGCTCCCATTTCAGACTGAGCCTTGGGGGAATGGGGGGTCCTGCTCTCACAGCTCCACATCAGGAGTAAAAGGAGTTGGGGTTTTGGGCCTCAGGATTTTGGGTCTCTGCACTTGGCTCCAGGAGGCTGCGTAGCTTGAGGGGGTCTGTCCCCCAAAGGGGCTGAACCACTGGGGAAAGGTGTCCTTGTTCCCCACGCGCCCTCAGAAGCGTTTGGGCACAGGGTCTGGGCAGGAAATTCCCAATCTGTTCAGCTCCCATTCTTGCCTCCCCTTTTGTTCCCTGGCCATCTGTCCCCAGCCCCGCTCACCCCACGCTCCCACTGCACGTGCCATAAATATCAAGCCGGGCTTTGTCTCTGCTCCAAAAGGCAGCGTGGCCCCCACACCCCAGCCCTGCCATGGCCCCCAACGCTTCTGGGGGCTGGCACAGCCATGAGGGCTCACAGGGGGGCTGGTTTGGGGGGGCACAGGCTCAGCAGCACTCCTCTCCCTCCTCCTGCCCCAGCAGGTTGGCACTAGGAGGGGGTGCACTGCTCTGACAGCACAGCCATCCTTGGGATCCATGAACACGGCCTTGGAGATGGAGCTGGACCCTGTCACCAAACTCATTCCAAAGGGTGACAGGGAGAAAAAGGAATTCTCAGTTTGACAGAGCTTGGCACAGACACCCAGCAAGCTCCACATCCCTGGGCTGCCCCCAAAATCATGCCCTGGTCCATGCTGCCCACCCAGAGGGGAATTTACTAGGGCAGATCCCAGCCAGACCCTCTGTGGAGTCCCTCATGGGGGCTGGAGGGAGGGCAAGCTTTGGAGGAGCCCCACAGCCCCCACAGCCCCCACAGCCGTGTCTCATCCCAATCCAGCCTTTTAATCCCAACAAAGCAGCACCCAAGCCAGCCGGGGCAGCTGCTCCGCTGAGCCCCGACCTTCCCCTTCCCTGTGTTATCCGGTGCAATAATAGACACAAACTCCCTGGTAAAAGGGCATTGTCAGAGGGAAAAGGGGCCTCGCCCTTCGTCTGGCAGCTGGGAACGCCGGGCTCGGGGGCTCGGGGGTATTGTTTACTCCAGCTGGTTCCCAGTAACATTTCCTGCAGGGTCCCCAAAGGAGTGGGTGTTGCATTCATGGGGGGGTTGTGTCCCCCCTTACAGTGACACCGAGAGCTGCCCCATTCCCATGGAGCTGGGCACTGCTGTGCCAGGCACAGGGAGACCCACAGGGATGCCCACAGGGATAAGGGGCCCTTGCAGAGGGGATGGGGCAGGTACCAGCCTGGATGTTTGGATGTTTGGTTGCCCCAAAACACCCCTAGATGAGCTTTAATATCCAGGGGAAGGGGGAGATGCAGAAGGGACATGCAGCACCTCACACACTGCCTGTGGAGTTTGGATGTGGCCTGTGGGACTCCTGGAGACGTGACTGAGCCCCACAAGCCCCCTGGTTCTCCCTGGAGTTGGGGAACATGCTCCCCCAGCCAGGCAGGGCTCATCCCAGTCACCAGCTCCAGGCTGGGCCCAGACACTTGGCCCAGCAGGAAACAGATGCCAAGAAAAGCAGAGGCTCAAAGCCCTGAACAAACCCTGGCAGCTGCTGAGACTCACACAGGGCTGGGACCTGCCTGGGGCTCTGCCTTCACATCCCAGACACGGCTCCAGGGGGAAGGGAAACTGCCCCGGGGCAGTGAATGAGCCTGTGGCTGCTCCCACCATCCTGCTGCTGTGCCCTGCCCTCTCCCACTGCCAGGGCATGGCATCTCTCAGGGATTGGGGGCACAGCTTCAGCTGGGGACGGGGCCGTGGTGTTCCTTGGGGACACGGGCACAGCACCACTTGGAGATGTGGGAACAGCATCCCTTAGTGACAGAGCCAGTGTCTCTTGGGGACGAGGGCACGGCATTCCTCAGGGATGGCAGGGCACTGCTGTCACTCCAAGGCCACACAGCCTGGGGTCCCCAAGGGGTGCTCCCCCAGCAGCACCAGCAGCTGGAGCTCCTCTGGCTGCGGCACTGGACATGTTGGGACAGCTCAGCCCCAGGGTGTGGCACAGCGGTGGGACACGGGGAGCTCAGCACCGCATTGCCTGGCACCGGCAGGCTCCTGAAAGCACAACAATTACTATTATAATTCATAACAGGAATCGTACACCCCCCACCCCACCCCGGCGAGCAGAGCGAGCTCTGCCCTGACCCGTGCGGCGCAGAGGCCTCTTTTCTCCCCTCTCTCAGCCCTTCTCCGGGAAACAAAAGGTGCAAAGTTTAGTGGCGCATGAAAGGAGAAACAAAACCACAGCCCCGGCCCCGCCGTGGCCCCCCCTGCCCCAGCAGACAGATGGCAACAGTTGGCCCCGCACACCAGTTGCTCGCTGCCGCCAACAAGCCCCTTTTATCCCCACCAGGTCATAAATGGGAGCGTTGGAAGCGGCCCCAGCACCGGGAGCAGCCGCTGCGGAGGGGCCGGGATGGGGATGGGATGGGATGGGATGGGGAGGGGGATGGGGATGGGGATGGGGATG
>VXBX01007522.1:96471-108459 GCA_013400415.1 Scytalopus superciliaris
GCGGGGCCCCGCCGGCCGCGCCGTCCTATTGGTCGGGCCGCATGCAAATGAGCGCATGCAAATGAGGCGGGCCAATAGAGGCCGAGCTCGGCGCGGTGGGNGGGACAGGGATTGGGGCAGGGATAGGGATGGGAATGGGGATAGGGGACAGGGATTGGGGCAGGGATGGGAATGGGAATGGGGGACAGGGATAGGGGCAGGGATGGGGATGGGAATGGGAATTGGGGCAGGGATAGAAATAGGGATAGGGATAGGGACAGGGATAGGGGCAGGGGCAGGAACACACCCCAGCCTGCCCCCCAGTGCCCGCCGGGGTTGGGGGATCGCGGCTCCTTCACAGCTTTGGGTGCTCAAAGCCACCCACGGGGCCGGGGGGGCAGAGCCGTCCTCAGCAGTGGAATCATCGAGTGGGTTGGAAGGGACCTTAAAGATCATCTCCTTCCACCCCCTGCCATGGGCAGGGACACCTTCCACCAGCCCAGGTTGCTCCAAGCCCTGTCCAACCTGGCCTTGGACACTTCCAGGGATGGGGCAGCTGCAGCTTTTCTGCCCAACCTGTGCCAGGGCCTGCCCACCCTCACCAGGAAGAACATTTTCCTAATAGCCAACCTAAACCTCCTCTCTGTCAGTTTGAAGCCATTCCCCCTTGTGCTGTCACTCCAGGTACTTGTCCCGAGTCCCTCTCCAGCTCTCCTGGAGCCCCTTTGGAAGGCACTCTGAGGTCTCCCCTCCAGAAACCCCCTCCAGATGCCAGATCAGCCCAGGTATCCTTTGCCAGTCAGAGAAACCCCCTTCACACGGGGGTCTCCTCTCCCCAGCAGTGTTTCCATCACCCAAGACACACTCACAGATCCTTGTCCCCCAGACAAGACCAAACCCTTTCCCAGGGGTTTTCCATCCTGAAACACGCAGGGAGGATTTGCCATCACCTGCACTGTCCCAGACAGGTGAGGGACATGAGGGGGAGCACTGCCACGACCACGTTCCCCTCCCTGCCCGAGGAGTGTTGGAGGTGAGGGGTGGGGACAGACACCCCAGAGGTTCCTTGAGGCCGGAAGCCAGGCTGGAGGAAGAGCGGGATGGGGGAGGACATGTCCCATCATGGAGCAGGGAGAACAAGCCAAGGCAAGCGTGGAGCAGAACGCAGTGACCTCAGGGTCCAGCCCAGCAGGAGGGGAGAGGAGAAGCAGTGCAAGCCCTGATGGTGTGGGAGATGAAGGAGCAGTTAAAGCCACCACAACCCTGGGAGCTGGCCCAGCTGGCCCAGCTGCCCAGCCACGCTGCCCAGCAGAAACACTCGCCCAGCTCCTGCTGAAACTGGCCCCGAGCTAAAGAGCAGTGGGAGGCCAAGCTCTTTGCTTGCCTTTGCTTTGATCAACCATGAGAGAGTTGGTATCAAACCAGGACGGGCTTCTGAATGAATATTCCCTGGCAGAGAACCAGGATTGTTCCAGGCCATTGTCTCGCAGCCCCAGATGCCTCCTCAGCGTGCACCGGGGGAGGATCTGAAGCCACAGCTCTGATGTGATCCCCACTGAGATCTCTCTCTCCTCCTGTGGCTGGGGCCTCATTTGGCATCTCCACAAGCAGTGGGTGCAGCTGGAGCAACCGAGGCAGGGGATGAGTTCACGTGGGTTTGCCTGTGCCTGCAGAGCAGCCCCCTGGCCATTCCCACAGTGACACTCCTGGCACTGGCACGGTGCTCCCTGAGAAGGAGAAGTCTGGGGCTGCCACCACAGAGCCTGCCAGCACATCCCTCCTCAGTGGGGCTCTCCCTGAGCCCCTCAGGGTCCTGTCCCATGTGGGCACCACACTTGGCAAGGGGCACCGAGAGCATCACCCCCCGTGCCTCTCAAAAGGGGGGATGTCACAGGCAGGGTGGGAGGCTTTCCAGCACCTCTTCATACAGCTCTCAAACTCCAATTATTTCCCATGACTCCAGGGTTTAATAGGATTTTTTGAGGCCTTTTGCTTCCAGACTGCAGCTCATTTTACTCACCCCCCTGTCACTCCTGTGTGCACACCCAAAGCACGAGCCCATGGCTGTGCAGCAAAGTGTGAGCATCAGGCCAGAGCTCAGAGGAAGAAAACAGCTTTTGAAGGCACAGAAGAGGTGGATGTTGATCCTGCCCAAGCAGGGCTCTGTCCTGACCCCATTTCGTGCTCTGTGCAGCTCAAAAGCAAGTGCAGCAGGCACAGGGTGGGTCAAGCTTGCAAGGAGATAGAGCCAAGGGGTCCCGGAGTCCTCCCCTCCCTGCTCCATCTGCTACTCCATTCATCCACAGAGCAGAAGAAATCAAGCAAATCTCTTGCTATAAACCAGATTTGCCTTTGTAAGCTTTGAAATAAACCCAAGGATTAAAGTCTAAGGACTTTTTTTTTTTTTTCCCTCTTTTTTTTTCCTGTAAGTCAGCAACACACATGAAAGAGCCCGTGGGGGCCTGTGAAACCCAGAGCCCAGCACGCTGCAGGGGCTTGGTTATCCTGCATCCAGAGGCCCCTGGAAGAGGCTGGATAAACACACCCAGCTCCAGTGCTCTAAACACACCTGTGCTGGGAGCCAGCCACGCTCCCAGCGCGTGGGCACGGCCACTGTCAGCACAAAACCAGGCAGCGAGGGAGCCGGCCCAGTGGGAGATGTCTTTGTGCAAATGCAGCAGGAAAAGCCACAGCAGAAATAAAGCCTCAGCTGTTTTTTGGGGGTTATTTTGCTCTAGGAAAGCACAAGAGGCCTGAGCAGAGCTTGCCATCCAAGCAGACCAGCTGGGAACGGGAGAAGGGCTGGTTTCTGCCATCCAAAATGAATATTTGGGTGGTATCATCCAGTCCTGAGTCACTGGACAGCAACTGGAGCAAGAGGTCTTCTGTCCTCCAGCCTGCCAAGAATAGCACTAATAGCCAGGGCTATTTATTTGCCATTAGGGGTAACTGTGCTCGTTAAGTGGTGCTGCTGCTGAGCCAGCCTGGGCCAGCAGGCTCCCCTGGTCCCCCCTGCTCTGCCAGGGACAGACTAAGTGGTGGCACCATTCTCCAAATTCAGATCTCCCATTTAGCCTTAATCACCACCTTTCCACAGGCTCCCAGTGCCCGGCTCTGGCCCTTTGTGTGGTGTGTGTTCATATGGTGGGGCACAGGCCCTGGGCTCCCAAATCTGATTGTCTCCCTTAAGCCCTTCCAATAGGAGATTTCCTGTGGAGCTCAAGGACCTCTAAGCGGGTTATGTGCCCATAATTTCTGGCCCTGTTACAAGACTGCAGTCTTAAAGACAGGGCAGGAGGCTTAATGCACGCTCTCAAACTGCTCTGAGAAGCTACAGAGCAAACAAACAATTAGAAAATAAAATTCATTTTTAAAAAGAGAAGTTAGAGCTGAGTTTAATGCTGTTCTGGCTGGATTAGTTTCCGCCCTGTGTTTAGCTGGAAATGGCTGAGGGCATTTAGATTTCAGGTTAAAAAAAACAACCCAAACCCAATAAACTTCTCCCCGGTGATTGGCCAGGCTGGGGCTGTAACTGGTTGGACAGGAATCAGGAGTTCGGATAGGCTTTCAAACACTCTGGGCCTGTTTATCCAAATGAGGCTCAAAACCAGTTGAGCTGGAAATTTTACAATAAAAGGGGAACATTTGGCTTTCAATCAAGGGTTAAAACTCGGCAGGGACAGCCCAGGCTGCTCGCAGGGACTGAGGCTTTGCAAGTCAGCAACTCGTGGTGTTTTATGTTCACCTAAAAGGCAACAGTTCCCACGCTACACTTGGGCTCGGGGTGTTCTTTGGGGGTGACGACACCCTCAGTTCTGCTGGGCTCGAGTTTCTAAGGCATGAGACACAAACCCCAGTTTCAAGCTGTCCTGGAATCCCATCAGAGCTGTCACACGGCCGCAGTGGGAGTCTGCACCCCCCTGTTACCGGCAGGAAAACAGTCCCACAGAATTAGGAATTAACATTCAAATCCTCCTCATTAGACGCGTCCCACGGATCGCCAAATTAGCTGTCACTTCTCCCAGCCACCCCAGCCTTTGGGGAGGTTATCTCTGTAGGTTTGGGAAGCCAAGGGCTGGCTTCCTTTAAGTTAAGGAAATAAATAATATTAAAAAAAAATCTCTGGGAACAGTCCAGAGCTGTAAAAATAATAGATGTATTGGCCTGGCTCAAATCTCATTAGGTGGCTGTGCCGGAGGAGGCACAGACAGCTGTGCCCGCAGTGCCAGCAGCCACCTGGTTGCTAACACCAGTTAAGCACAATCACTGGGAATTTAAGGGGAAAAAAGCCCAGGGGTAAGCTGGGCTAATATGTTTAATCACAGCTGTAATTGGTAACCCGGGTCTGACCCCAGAAACAGGCCTAGCAGGCAGGGTAAACAATAAGGCAAGACTCTAAAGCCCAGCCTACACTTAGAGCTAATAAGTCCTTTCAAAACACACAGTTGTGAAATAAGGCTGTGAGTGAACCGTGTGAAATGCGACTGGGGGGAGAGGGAGGACAGGGACAGAAAACAAACCCCTTTTGCCCTGGGAGCTGCTCCCTCAGCCCATGCTCTCCAGCACGTCCCCATTCCCAGCCAGTCCAGACCAAAGTCAGGCAGACCAAGCTCCTCAAAGCCTCTCACCCCCCTGGCTCCACAGCACAGGGCTCTGCTCAGCACCTCGACACCTATTTTGGTGCCTGGGTGTCTTTTGTGAGCTCAGTCCTTTGTGTGCTCTGTGTCCCTGTAACCAGACCCCACTGTCAGCTCCTGGGATCCTTGGGATGTGTGGACGGGACATGTCAGGACACATTTTGGGCATGTCCAGGCAGTCCCATTTGTCCTACCAAAGGACCTTTAACTATTCCCCTCTGCTCCTGAGCAGATTTGTGTGAGGGTGGGAGCTGGATTTCCCCACAGCATTTGCACTCTGGCTTTTGTAGCCCAAGCCCAGGGCTGTAACGAGGGACCACGGCGTTCCTCAGAGCCCTCTTTCACAGAACAGCCTCCCTCTGATCCACTTTCCTTACTGCCTGTGTGTTCCCTCATGGAAAACAACCTATCTGACCCTGTCACATCTGTTCAGGGGTATTTTGGGAAGCAAACATTGCTGTACTCTAGGGAGGAACAGCACAAAGTGCTGCTTTTCTTCACACCCCTTAGGACTTTGGACCCAGTTTTCCACTGGTGCTCAGCTCCAGCTGCCACAGGGGTTTTCCCCTGGGTCTCACCAGCTTCTTGCTGACCCTTATTGGTGGTTCAAGAAGACATTTGTTCAAAGCTCAAAGCTGTGGAGCGGAGATGAAGCCTCAGACTTCGGTTCCTCACGGAGCTGCCCCGGTGGGGAAGGTGTAGAACTGACCTCACGCTGGTTTCAGAGATGGTTTCCTGTTCTTTGCGTTTGGTTATTGTTTTGTTGGCTTTTTTCCCCCACATCCTCTCTGCAGGATGCAACTGCCTCCACCCACCCCTGTTCTTGTAAGGGGGCACAAAGGGGACAGGGCCAGGGGACCCGGGGCATGGTGGGGCCGGAGGTGTTTGCACAGGCAGGGCCAGGGAAAGGTGTCAGCTGTGAGGGCTGGAACAGGCTTGTTGGTTGATGAGACAAACAGAGTGCAGAGCCCTGGTTCTGTCTGGGCTCTGGGACAGGGCACTGCAGTGAGACGTGCCCTGGGCAGCCTCTGGTCCTTCTCCCCTCCTGCCCTTCAGCAGCCCTGGGTGAGAACATCATGCCCCAGTCCTGCCTGCAGCCCAAGGCAAACAGCACGTGTGACACCCAGATGGGCACAGAGGCAAATTGCCCCCTGGTAATTGTCCTTTATCGCAGCACCCTCGGGTGTGGCCGCCTGTCCAAGCCCTGCTCTTTCCCCTCTGGAAACTCCCAGAACAAACACTGACTCCAGTCAAAACACCATGTCCCTCCCCACACCTGGGAGCAGGTAAACCCACCACTGGCTGTGGTGGCAAACCCACGGATAACACAGGACAGGGGTACCAAACCCTCCCCAGCACCTCAAAGGCACCCACGGACAGAAATCCACGAGGAATTATGGTCTGATGTGGGAGATGCACAGCCAAAAACTGAGCCTGAGAGGTTCTTGTTCCAGGCCAGAGATGCCTGGAACATCTTTTCCCAGGCAGGACACAGGACCCTCCCCAGGAGCTGTGCTGGTGCTGCTGCCTGGTGGGATAAAGGGCCAGCATTCCCCCTCTCTCCCAGCATCTTTTGGGCAAACCTTCCTCCTTGGGTCTCTCTCACACCTTTCCTTGTAAGGGAGGCTGGAGGGATATACTTAGGGATTTCACACTTCACTGACACGCAGCCGTGCTACGAAAAAGGGGCTTTTTCTTTTCTTAGAAACAAGAAGTTTAAAAAAAAAAAAACAACAACAAAACCCCAAACCCCTCTGGCTGAAACCACAAGACGGGATTTTTGAGGCAGTGAGAATGTGACTCGGCTGCCAAACTCCAGCTCAGCCGGGCTGTGACGAGCTGCCAAGGCAGCACATTGCCGAAATGTGCGTTTATTGCTCCCGGAGCATTAACCCAGGGGAAGGGCGATGCAGCTCCATGGCAACCCCAACCACCGGCACAAAAACAGGGCCAGCAGCACCAAAGGCTCTGCGGCTGGAGCAGCTGGTAAGGGAATTTACTGACCCTGTTCAGAGCTGCCCCACTCTCTGCTGGGCTTCAGTGTGCTCTCTGAAAGGCTGTGAAAAGCAGGGGGGTTTAGCCCCACTTTGGAGGGGAAGAGCAGGAGATGGTCACAGATTAAAGCGATTTCCATCGTGGCCCCCCAGACCTGAGCTGCCAGCACAGCACCCTTGCCTGGAGGGTTTTGTATGACAAACAGAGAATGGGACCTGGCTGGGAACTTGTGCGCTTTCCCACCAGGCTGAGGGGATCCAGCACACTTTAAGGACTCGGTGTGGCAGGTGCTGCTCAGCAGAAGGAAAGACAAGTAGGTTTAAGACTTCATATTTGGGCCTTCTCTAGCTCATGGCAAGCTGACCTGGTCAGGGCTGACTCCAGATCTCCTTCTCTTCACAGACTGTGGATCTGGCCAGATGGATCCGGCTTGCCCTCCTCTCCCTCCCCACCAGCCCCACTCCTTAATCCGCAGCTCAACTCCACGGCATGGATTATGTCAGGAATAATCTCTAGCTGAGGCTCTGCCCAATCCAGCCCTCTCCCTGTGCCAGGCTGCAAATCCACAGTGGACTTTGGTGCTGCAGCCAGCGAGATGGTCCGGGCTCCAGCGTGGGAGAGCCGGGACGGTGGGAGAAGGTCCTTGGGGTTCTTCTCAGGCTACACCCACAAATATGAAAGAGGCCATCGCTTCCCAGAGCCCAGCAAAGCTCCCAGTCCCTGCAAACATCAATTAGGGCACAAAGAGGCCCAGATAAATCAGGGCAACACCCTGCCAGAGCTTAGATCTGGGTGGTGCCTTTTCCCAAGCTGATCCCAGCTCCGAGAGATACTCCTGGGGAGCAGGTGGACTCTGCAGGACTGCTCCAGGCTGTTCCCAGGGATTCCTCACCCTCCTGGCAAAGGTGGCTAATTGGTTTTGGTGGGGTGCTGCACCTGGGCAGGGGGAGGCAGGGCCAGGGTGTACCACAGGGATCCCCACCCTGCAGGGCTTTGCAAACCCCCTCTCCATCTGTGATTTCACCTACGACCGGCGCGTTGTCCCAAACCACAGGGAACACCGACAGCCAGCTGAGCATCAGAGCAGGGACTGGCCCAGCATCAGCCTCCACACGTTCCTGTCTGTCTTGCAGCCTCCAAGGAGGAAGCAGATGTGGTTTTCCTCCACCCTGCAAAGCCCCACAGAAAGTTCTGTTACTCAAGCAAGTCCGTGAGGCTGGGGCTGGACTGGAATGCGGGTTTGGAGCTGGAGCTGGCCCCGCACTGCTGGGTGTGTGCAGCCAGGGAGGGAGGTGGGAGCTGCTAAAGGAGGGGTCACTCACTCAAACCCCTGGCTTTGGGGTGCACGCAGAGTTCATCTGGGTTTGGGCCCCACATTTCGGGTAAGAGCCACGTCTGTTGCTCACAGGAGCAGCACGTAAGCTCCCTCTTCATATTCTGGCATTTCAGCAACAACCAAGGCTCTGGCAGAGGCTCTGGGGGCATTTTTCCATTCAGGAAATTAAGAGAGTCGTGATTTTATCTGTGTACAGTTGAGGGGAGGAGGTGGGACCTAGATTCCTGGGCCCTTTTCAGGTCAGATCTTGGTGCCTGTCCAAGGTTTTGATCTATTGCTCAATTTCTGCTCAGGACTTTGGTCTCTCTTTACAAAAACCCAAGAGCCCCGTGTGGAAGCAGGTTGGGAATGAACCGGGAACACTTAAACCTGATTGAGATAAACACAACTTCAATATCCTGGCAATAGTCTCCAGGAGGCTGCCCTGAGGTGTGCCAGGGATGTGACGGTCCCAAGGACACTGCAAGGGCACAGGTGACCCCGAGGGAGCAGCCCCACTGGCCCAGGCTGCTCCATCCACCACTGCTGAGCAGCGTTCCCAAAAAATCCTTGGAGTGATTGTCCTCCACCACTCTCTCACACCATCATTAATGCTTGGGGGGGCACAGTTCTACCCCAGCCCCGCTCCTCCCCACCCGGGGGAGGGGACAGTCCCACTCCCACCCCACACAACCATGTCCTGTCTCCCACAGGGAGGTCAGCGGAGCTGTCTGGGATCTCTCACCACCCCTGGAATCTGAGCAGCCCCAAGAGACAAACAGGGGTGGCTGAGCCGTGCCAAGGACAACTGGAAATGCAGCACACGGACACTGCTGCCCACCAGGAAAAGGTTGTGCAAAGGAAACCCGAAGGATCTGGCTGGAGTGGGGACCGAGCTGTGTCACCAGGGGAGGAGCTCCCCGGGTGCAGGAGAAACAACATCCTGGCTGAGACTGATCCCTGCCAGGCACAGCAGCCCCAAGGAAGACCTGTCGTCAGAGCAGGACTCTCCCGAGGCTTTGGCAGCAGGGATTTGCAGCCACATTCCTGAGAAAACAAAAGGGTTAGGAAAACACTAACGACAATAACTCACTTTTCCCTTCCTGTGCTGAGCCTCGGCTGGGGCCATGCCGAGGGAATTACACAAGGGGCTCTGGAAAAGCTTTCCTCACAACTGGGAAAGCACAGCTGGATCTGTCCACAGAGACAGGGCACAAGGACAGAGGTGCCAGGCAGGGATGGAGCCCCTTTGTTAGAGCAGGATGTGTCCTGCTGCTTCCCTTCCCAGCCAGACCCATCCTGTCTGGACAGCCAGGGCTCAGCAGCTCACCCTGACCTGCACAGGGCACCCCAAGACCTGCAGGACTGAAGTGTCCTTAACCCACCTACCCCCCAAACCAGCCCACAAAGTCAGGTGTCATTTCTCCCCCTCTTTCCCAGAAGATAAACTGAGTCCCAGGAGAGCTGGGGCAGGATGGCTGTTTGTGAAGGAGCCAGGGGTTGAAGTGAGACGTCCCCCCAAAACTGGGATTATGGTCCCTGCAGAGGGGCCCTTCTCAGCCCAGATCATGGACACTCGGGATGGAGGTGGCCCAGTGGAGCAGGGAAACGCTCCCATGTGTCCCATCAGTCATGGCTCACAGGGCTCCAGGGACCTCCACTCCCTCCTGTGCCTGCAGCTCTCCCCGAGATAACCAGTTCAGATTGGCCTCATGTACATGCCCTTGAAATCTGCAGAGGCTGGAAGAGTAAACAGACCTTAAAAGGGTCTCAAATTCCAGCCTTCCACTCCCTCCTTCTCAGGAGTGCTCCTGAGCGGAGCAGCTTTCTCAGAGACCAGGCAACTGAAAAGCCTCTTGCTCACACAAAGGAGCTAATAATAACTCCCACCCCTCACCCTGCCTGCTCCAGGGCCCAGGAGGGCCCTTCCTTGGCGTCTGTCCACACTTGGCAGCCATAAATGGCTCTTTTCCCTCTTTCTAGCAAGGCCACATTGTGCTCCAACTGTTCTGCTCCACCATTAGAAATTCCAGCTCGGAGCTGCCAGACCTTGGCACAAGTCTGCTCATGTTTGAAGCTTTTCTTGCCCTCCTGCAAGGGGTGAGACTTTAATTAAAGCAAGGTTATTGCTGAGGAGAAAACTGAAAACAGGAACTGGCTCTGCAGATCCATGTTCAGGTCTGGAACACAGGAGTCAGCTGGAGGAAGCAGAGAATGAAGACTAAAAACAGAATTCCCTCTGGGATCTCGATGTGTGTTTCGGGGCAGGGAGAGGGTAGAAGACCCACTGGGATTTCAAACATTTTAGAAGCTAATAAAATCACTGAGCTCCCCCATTTTCCTGGAGTTTGTGGGTGAACAGCAGCACAGCAGAACATCTGGATGGGGGATGCCCAGCCTGTCCTCACGCCCTGCTGTGCCCACAGCTGGGTCACCCTGACACCCCGAGCTCCAAGCACAGCCCCAAAGGCTCTTCTTGCCTCCTGCAGTGGGCACTGATGCAATAATTCCCAACCTGCCTCTTGCCACAGCCTCGGGATCTCAGTGCTGCCCTTCCCAGTGCTCAGGTGACTCTGGATCAGGTGCTGACGTTCAGTTTGAGCCAGAGATGGGCTCGTATTTCTCTGGATGGGGACGGGGTGTCTCCACATTTAGAGCTGAGAGGTAGCTGAGGTTGTGATCGGCCTCGGGCTGTGAGCACAGGTCAGTCTTCAGGCAGGGAAAGGACAAGATGGCTTTGAGGAACCTGGAAAAGGGTGGAAGAAAGCAGAGAGCTGCTTTTTGTCTCCAAAGAGCAGGATCTGAAGGAGGAATCTGCAGGAGAACTGACACATCCTTGCACTGCAAACAAAACATCTCAAGGAAGACTTTTTTGTGTCAGGATAGTTTTGTTGGGAAGGTTTCTCAGAAGCAGATTGGAATTACTCCCCAAAAGGCAGGAGAGGAAGACAACAAGTGATCCCCTGCCTAGAGCCACCCGTGGTGCCCCGAGGAGTGACAGCCCTCCGTGTCAATCCCTTCTTCTGGTGTGTCCCATCTAAATCTGGATCACTCCCAGAGTCTCAGGCTCAATCTGCTTCAGAACTGAAACAAGAGATAAAACTCCTGGGTTTTTTTTTTTTGTTTTTTTTTGGGTTTTTTTGCAAGAAGGAAGGAAACAAAAGGGTTCTTCTCCAGTCAGCTTTTTCCCAGCAGGAGCAGAACAACAATGTCCACTTCAAAGGTGTCACCTGAGACACGCCTAGCTCAGGTCTTTATAGAGACATGTAAGTGCTTCAGAGACATGTAAGCAGGTAAATCATCTCAAGGGCCACCTTGGACTCTATAAATGCCCCTGGGTATGCTAAAAATTGGCCACAATTATTCTGTGGGGTGCTTACCTTACATAATTGTCTTAATTACATGGGGCTGCCTAATTACACTTTATGCAGCTTTAACTATGCAAAGAAAAGCATCACACACGGGACAGAAAAGGTTCTGACCACATCATGACCAACGTGAGAAAACCAGCAGCGTTGCTGATGGACCCACTTTGCCTCTTGCTCTCTGACCCTGCCCAACAGGTTCCCAGATAAGATGAAAGCCCTGGGTGTGATCCCCAGCACACTCCTGGATCCGGGATACAGGGACTTCCCAGCTGAGCATCTCCCACTGTGGTTTTGCTCCTGTGGGGCAGTTCCTGGCGAGGTGGGCTCAGTTCTCAGGTGAGCTCTCCCCTCCTCCCAGCCCTGCAACCTTGGCAGTCTGAGTTTGCCCCGCTCATGTATTTATTTTTAAGCAATGCCACGTAGGCACGGAGCAGAACGTGTGTCTTATCTCACAGCCACCCACATGAAAGGAGGGACTTTGCAGCCACGTCAGAGCTGCAGGGGGGGCAGGGGGGGCACAGCCTGGCCGGGCAGGTAGGACGTGTATGCCGGGGAAAGGTGCCTTGCCAGGCGTTTCACATCTGGCTTGGGGTTTTCCCAGGAGCTGAGGATTTGACTTCAGTCTGTCTTAGAGACTCGTTGTAAACTGTCCGGATTTCCAAATGCCTGTGCATATATATAACCTGCTCTGAAT
>VXBX01007522.1:108901-122631 GCA_013400415.1 Scytalopus superciliaris
ATGTTTTCGGTGTTTTTTTTTTTTTTTTTTTTTTTTTCTGAAAGAGAAAGGAAAATATTGTGCTGAGCTGAGAAAGAAGAGGGAGGTCTGCCAGTCCTGGAGCGTGTTTGTCCTGGGCGTTGTTTGAGCCCTCGGTGCTGAGTTCCCGACAGAGCGCAGCTGTTCCCCAATCTCAGCCCTCCCCTCTGCTCTCCAGCGAGCTCCGCTCTCGCCTGCACCCAAAAAAGGGCCTCGTTTCCCTTGCGGGCCCGGCCTGACGTGGCTGTTCCGTGCACGTCAGCAGGAGCAGCTCCTCAGCAGGAAG
Organism: Scytalopus superciliaris; assembly: GCA_013400415.1. NCBI lineage: Eukaryota > Metazoa > Chordata > Aves > Passeriformes > Rhinocryptidae > Scytalopus > Scytalopus superciliaris. The sequence goes on from VXBX01007522.1 coordinate 109,206, forward strand.
CTGGAAAGAGCTTCTGCAAAACAAGTGACGTGGGAGCAGCCACAGAGCACAGCGAAAGCCTCCCACGAGGGCAGGGGCAGCGGGAATGGGGAGCGCAGCCACTTCCAAACAAGGCTATTCCTCCGTGGCCGAGGAGCTGGGACAGGCTCCCGAGCCCCAGCACCTCCAGGGGTGCTGCTGGTGGGGGGGGCACAGGCTGGTCCTGCTGTTCTCATAGAGGTTGGCACGAGAGCAAAAGGGTCCAGCTGAGAAGCACGTTCAGGGTTGCCAGGATGCCCGAAAGAGGGATTGCATCCAGCCTGGAAGGGAGGAAGGAAAGGAAGGCAGGCACAGAGAGCAGCTCTCTGGATCCCAATCGAGGGCAGCTGGTTCTTTCCTCGTGGGTAATGGGGATTGTCGGGGTGAGGTGGATGGGAAAACAGGTCACGTCACATGGCCCGGTTAGGAGAGGGACAAGGGGGTGTTCACTTCCCTGTGGGTAAAATAAAGAGTCAGCAAACTGAGGGGGAGCCCCTTCACAGCCCCATTCCTGGGTCTGCTCCAGGAGGAGAAAACACAGCTGTTACAAGAAATTAGAGTACAAACACTTTTCCTTCCACTTCCTCCTCTCCCCCCAAACCTCCCGGGGCTCTCTCTGCCCCGGGTCAGCCTCGGGACAGTCCCCTCAGTGAAAACCAGGAATACAGGATCAAACTCAGGGCAATGCCCCCCCTGCAGCCTCCCCAGTCCCCACAGCCCAGCCAGAGCCCAACTGGATTCCCACGCTGAATCCCAGTGTTCCCTCCCTGCAGCACAGCCCTGAGCTGGCAGTAATTGGCAGCTTCTTTGATGAATTTCACTTTTATTGCTTTCAAGTTCACCGCAGTTCTCAGCCTTACATGGGTTTTCTCCCATGTCTGCAATATTCCGAATTATTTGCTGAATCTGCTCTGAGTGACACATAAAATCCCACACTGGTTTGAAGTGGAAGGGTCCTTGAAGATCATCAGCCTATTCCAAGGCTCTGACCCGGGACAGGAACCTCCTGTATCCATGAGCTTGTGGAAGGAAAGGCTCTTTCAGAGATGCTGCTGTACCTTCCTCAGCTCCATCCCCACAGTCCAACCCCTCACTGTCTTTCTTGGAGTGAGGGGCCCAGAGCTGGACACAGGGCTCAAAGGGTGGAATTTTGTGGCCCCATAAACTCTACACCCTTAAAAGCCATAAACTGCCAACCCTCACCCTGCATCTTGAGACACACTCAAATATTCCCCATTTCTGGGTTCATTCCTGAGGCTCCTTCATTTTCAGAAAGGATTTGAGGCTTTTCCCCCCTGCTGCACTACCCTGAGGGAGTGGGATATACTGGCAAAGCATTTTGTTCTCTTGCTGCCCCAGAAACCTTGAATGGGGGAAAGGAGATAAACCCCATCCAGCGAGATTTGGAAACCAAACTGTTCTTACAAAACAATGCCCGTGGCTGGTGACATGTGGGGACAGAGATAATGTCTCTGCTTAGAATTAAGGCCACGTTTCACCCCGCTCAGGAAAGCTCAGCTTGGGGGTCAGCCTGACTTCTGGGCTATTTTAAGCGCTGGAGGTTGAAGGGCACTTGGAGCTGCAGCTTCAGGAGGGGATGTTTTATTTAAAGGCTATTTGGTTGCTCCAACTTCCAGGGCCCAAAACGCTATTGAATTATTTTAAAAGCCTTTATTCTTATGCAGCAAGAATGTCTGTGGGGGTGAGAGGAGCTCGTACCCTGGGCAAGGGGTGTGAAGGTGGGTCCACATCCATCTTTAGACCCCCAAAGTTTATTTTCCTGCTTCCCTGGCTTTGTGGCCACGGGAAGCACAGGATGAGCTGCTCCCCCTCCCTGCCTGGGTTGTCTCAGCAACAGTTGCCTCAGTCCTCTTGCTGTGTCCTGTAAATGTTTAATGGAAGCTTATCTCTCTTACCTCCCCAGATGGCTCAGGTTATTGAGCTTGTGAACACGGATTAATTGGAAATGGGCAGATGTTGGCTAACCAGAAAAAGAGCTTAGTAAGTAATTAGATGAGCTGGGATGGTGTTGTGGGGGCAGAGCATCCTCTGATGGGTTCAGAGGGAAAAGGGCAGGGCTGAAAGGAAGTTCCTGTGCCCTGCTCTAAGGTCCTGGTGAGGACCAGACCTCCTGAAGGCTGCATGGAATGCAGGGCAGGTCCCACCGTCAGCGGCAGCCGCAGCTCAGTGAGGGATTAGCCCCCAGTACTCCCAGCTTGTCTCAGCTCCCAATCCAGGGCATCTGGTTCTTTCCTGACAGATAATGGGGATTGTCAGGGTCAGATGGATGGGGAAAACAGGTCATGTTCCATGACTGAACCTCCCCCTTGGAACCCTGACTGCAGCGAGTTCAAGATCAGTGCGCTCAGGGCTGATATTTTTCTAAATAATAGATGATATTAGTTCAGGCTGTAATGTGCATTACCAATCTTAAGTGGATTGTTGAAGATTAAATGCTTTAATAAATCCAATTTCTAAAAGATCAGACTATGAAAAAATTTCATGGAACATAAGGGCCATAAAAATAACAAAAAATCCCGAGCAGCTGAAACTGTGATATTTCCTCAGCTAAAATAACACCCCTGTACATGTTCATTCATGCACATCCAGCCTTCCTGCACTTCCCTCTTTCCCACCTGCACACGCCTCTGTTGGGGCACAGACATTTTTGTGCAGGCAGGGGATTTCGGAATCTGCCTCGCAGGAGCCTTTCCAAGGGCTGTTCTCACCTGCTGACACACCAGGAGGCAGTTTAGGGACTTAACACTTGGATGCGGGACTTGGTGGGAGGATGCTCAGCCCCTTCCCAGAGCGCTCTCATCCCTGGAGTTCGCCTCCACGGGGAGCTGGGGAATGCTTTGCCTCCATCCTGAGCACCAGGGAACGTCAGGCAGATGCCTGCAGTGCAGAGTCAAGGTCTATTTGGGGAACGGCATGGTCAGAAATCGAGTTTGAGCGTTTCACAACATCAGAGGAGCTCGAGATTTGTTTACAGAGCCTAATTATAGCAGTTTAGTGCCAAGAGAGAATAAGGAAAGATGAAAGATGTGCTGTGAGGGAAAAATAAACAATGGGAGATTGCAGCACTGCATCAAAACCTCCTGAAAAAGCTCTTCGAAGTCCTTATAAAATATCCCTGGGGACAAAAGGTGACGCTCCAGAAGTAGCGGGGTGGGAAATGGTTGCAGCATTTCGTAATCAGAGTGAGTCAGGGTGGTATTTCTGGGAATGTGCAGGCAGGAGGCAGGAATGGCTGGTATCTGAGAATCAGCACTTCTTTAGTTCCACTCAATGAGCTGTGGAGAGAAGGGAAATCAAATGCCAGAGGATGATGGTGTGAAGCAGAGCAGATCCAGCCGTCGGAACAAGTTGTTGGGACGGGGGAGAACAGCTTAAAAACAGAGACCTTCCAACAAATGACCTGCTGTCCTGAGAATCAGAGAGAGAGGAGCCTCACCTGGCTGCCCTGAACAGAATCCTCGTGGAGTGTCCCGGCCAAGACGACTTATCTGTGGGAGGAGGGAATCTGAGAAGCTTTAGGGCTTTCTTGCCATGAATCTGGACAAAACCAGACTCCAGATATTTGCTGCCCATCCCCTGCTCCTGGATAGGACGTGCTGGTGGTGGAGTCCCCACCCCTGGAGGTGTCCAAGGAATGACTGGCCGTGGCACTCAGTGCTCTGGGCTGGGGCACAAGGTGGGGATGGGGCACAGGGTGGGCTCCCTGGGCTGGGAGGGCTTTTCCAGCCTCAGTGACTCCATGATTCTGTGTTACACACAGTTACAGTGCTGGATCTTCAGCCAGGGCTTCCACAGGACAGAGCTCATGGCAAGCTGCAACCTGTGCCTTGCAGCCACACCCAACGGTCTGGTTGGAAGAACAGAGAGAAATTTGGACCAGGCCAGCACCCAGATGCCTCTGAAAGCCCTTGGTGAGGCAGCTGAGCAGATGCCAGCCCTGCTGGTGCTCCAGCCACGTCCCTGCACTGCTCCTGTTACCCCCTCAGCTCCATCAGCCCCGTGAGCTGCACAGGGAAGGGCACGAGTTACATGGGGGGGTTACGTGACTGGGAGGGGGCAGAGACCCTTTCCCTGGCTCCATTTGCAGGCACTGGACTGGAGTGGCAGCAGCTTCAGCAAGTGCCCCCAGACCAGGCTGGGTGGGAGCCAGGGCTGGGCATATTTGGCTGCTGACACTGTGGCCGTGTTTTCCTCACTCTGCCACACTCCTGCAGGGGGGACAGTTTATCCAAGGAGGTCAGGAGTCCCCAAGTACAGCTCAGTTATTAAAAGCTGTTAAGCCATTGAGAGACTGGTGATATCACCACAGGAGACCCAGACAGGTCTCTTTAAAGAGGCTCCATGATTAAATGATGCTCCGTGCATCCCTAATCAAGTTTTGGCTTGCATGGTCTATTCTTTCCCCTGCGTGTCCAGCTCAGCTCCAATTAGTTTCCATCTTTAAACTGACCCCTCAAGCCCATTTTCCTGCACTAAAAACATACTGAGCTGGGAAGGAAAGGCAGAAGAGACAGAAACTGAGCTTACATTCCTTGTTAGATACATAAGCAGGTGACTTAAACACTTGAAATGGCCAGAAAGGATGGATTTATCACTACTCTGCCAAGGCACTGGGATGCTCTGCTGAAGGGGATCCTGAGCATATAAATAAAAGAACTAGGTCTTAATAGGCAACCTGACATATTGTAAAATTAGGCAGGTTAATATTTCTTCTTTCACACTAAGCCAGTCATGTCTTGGAGATGGTCTTTGGACAATGGCCTGGAGTGATAGAATAGGGGGCAATGGTCTTACGGTGAAGAAAAGCACATTTAGATGGGATATTGGGAAGAAATTCCTCCCTGTGAGGGTGGGCAGGCCCTGGCACAGGTTGGGCAGAGAAGCTGTGGCTGCCCCAGCCCTGGAAATGTTCAAAGTCAGGCTGGACAGGGCTTGGAGCAACCTGGGCTAGGGGAAGGTGTCCCTGCCGAAAATGATCTTAAGGTCACTTCCAGCCCAAACCAGTCTGTTATTCTGTGATTTGATGTCTTATGTAGGTTTTACAGCCCTGGAGAAACAAATCGCTTTTAATCTGGTTATTTTTCTATTGCAGGGACAAAGTGCTCCATTTCTATACGAAATGGCTAAAAAATTCCTCTTAATCTCAGACCAGTATTTGCGATTAAACAAAAAGGAATAACGACTGGTCTTTCTGGCCTGCAAGCACATTAATTCTTGAAATGTTCCTGAGAAGACTCCTAGGAAATCGCTCCATGCACAGAGCTGGGAAAAGCGGGCAACACTGACCCCTGCTGCTGGAGATTTTAATTGCTGGTGTGCCAAGGCACAGCCTGTGAGATTCTTGTGAAATGGAGAGCATGAAAAATAGTCAGAGAGGATTGTTGCTTTTGCAGAAACTTTTATTTATGCATTCTTATTGTGTGCAGTTAGATCAGAGGGGTCTGTTCGCTGGAACAGCAGTGGGATCTTCATGGACAGTCCCCTCAATTGTGGCTTCCACGGTGAGGAGCTGCAGGGACCTGAGGACCGCACTGCTCACAGATCTTGCAGCCTGGAAAGAAAGCAGGAAGCAGTTTGCCTTGGGGAAGGGGTTCTATTTGCAGAGGATCCCCCTCCCTGCCCTCCCCCCATGGCCCCCCAGCGTTCCGAGCCTGCCGGCCCTTTGGAGCTGCTGGGATGACAAACCCGCCGTGTTCCTGCCGGGACTCACCGCTGGGTTACAGACCCAGGCCCTTCTTCAGGGTGGAGATCAGGGGGTATTTGCCTTCGTGGCAGAAGGTGCCAGTGAAGTCATCCAGATCGATGGTCCAGACCATGGCGCCTCCAAAGTTGTTCTTCTTCAGCCAGTCGACCTGTTTGGTGCCGGGGAGAAACCGCGCTCAGCGCCGGGAGCTGCCCCTGCAGGAGCTGCTGCCTCCCCCCAGCACAGCCCCTCGGCCCACCACACCTTCAGGCTGAAGCTCTTCATGTTGTCGTAGCCAATCCATTCGTTGCCCTTGTAGGCGTAGGGAACATCCTCGGGGGCATCCCAAGCCTGGGTGGCTCCGGAGTTGAGGAAAGTGCAGATCTAGGGGGGAAGGGCCCAGCGGGGCAGGGCAGTCAGTGCCCTGCCACACAGGGGATGCTGCCGGGGCTCAGGGCCCTTGGCTGGGGACTCCCAGGGCTGTTTGTGCTGCTCGGGGGTCCCGGGCGAGGGCCACCTGTACCTCGTAGTAAGCCAAGAGCCCGGCCTCCCTGGTGTAGGGTCCTGCTGGGCCAGGGCCAGAGGATGGGGCCCCAATGCCGGTGTTGGAGGGGTTTTGCAGGGTGAAGGTCTTGCCGTAGGTCGGGAAGCCAACAAGCAGCTTCTGGGCTGGGGCACCGTTGTTCCTCCAGTAGTTCATGGCATATTCCTAGAAAGGCCCCCCCAGCTCAGGTCAGTGCCAGCCTCTGTTGGCAGAAAGGGGAGCTCAGTGCCAGGGGCTCCCCAAGGGCACTCACAACACTGAGGGTGCTGCCGCTGCTGAACAGGGGGCTGTTCTCGCCGGTGGAGCCGTCCCAGGGCCCGTGGAAGTCGTAGGTCATCACGTGGATGTAGTCCAGGTACCTGTGGAGAGCATTGTCCGGGTGCTCACCTGCCCAGGCACCGGAGCTGGCGGTGCCTCCGGCGCTGGCCGGTCACCCCCAGTCACAGCCCGGCCACGGCCCCACTGCCTGCCCATGTGGGGCCTCGGGGGCTCCCGGGGGCTCCCAGGGAAGCCCTGCCTTCCCACAGGCCAGCCCGGGCTCTGCTACTCACTTGCCCAGCTCGGGGATCTCGTAGCCAGCCTGGATGGTGGAAAGCCCTCCGGCCACAGCGGCGGTGACCATGAGCCGGGGCCGGTTGGTCTGTTGGGCTTCCTGCTCGAAGGCTGCCAGCAGTTCCTGGGGGTGCCAAGGGACACGTCTCACCCGGCGTCTCCGGGCTCAGCCTTGGCATCTGCCCAGGGCCGGGCCTTGGCCAAACCCACCTTAACCAGGACGGTGAAGAGCCCCTTGTCCTGGGCTGGGCTGCCCCTGGAGCCGGGGTATTCCCAGTCAAGGTCCAGCCCATCGAAGCCATACTGGCGCAGGAACCTCACAACGGAGTTGATGAAGGTCTGACGGTTCTGGGGGGTGGAAACCATTGTGGTGAACCTGGGCAAGCAGAGCAGGACAGAGTTGGGGTTAGACTGGCGCCTCCTTCCCTTCTGCCTCCCTTTCCAGGGGGCCATCCTTGCAAAAAGGTACTTTGAGCTTACTTTTGTGTGCCGAAATTCCACCCTCCGATGGCCAGCAGGGTCTTCAGGTTCCTGTTCCTGCAAGGGAAGGGACAGGAGCCCCTGTTATTGCAGCACTCTGGTGTAGCTGTGGCTCATTGCAGCCCATGCCCTTTGGGTGGCACACGGGAAGGGCAAGTCCCCGGCACCCTGAGCCGCTGTCCCCGCGCCCAGAGGGGCAGGGCTGTCACCCTGCCCTGCCCTGCCCTGCCCTGCCCTGCCCTGCCCTGCCCTGCCCTGCCCTGCCCTGCCCTGCCCTGCCCTGCCCTGCCCTGCCCTGCCCTGCCCTGCCCTGCCCTGCCCTGGCCCAGAGGGGGAACAAGCCATGCCCTTGGCTCCCAGTACGTACTGGTTCTTCAGGCCGTTGAAGGACCTGTAGAGGGTCTCGTCGTTCCACTCATAAGTGGTGATCTCGTTGTTGTTCATCCCAGCAAAGGCGTAGATCAGGTGGTTGCACAGGTTGGGGTCGATGTTCTCAGGGGTGTATTTCCCCTCCCCAGGCCTGTACTGGGCCCAGTTGGTGAAGTAACATGTCAGCACGTAGGCAGTGCCTGCAGGGACACAGAGGAGCTCTTGGGGGGCTCAGCCTGCACTGAAGGGACACCGGGCACTTCAGGCACAGCATCAGGGCCAGATCTGGTGGCAAGGACTGGGCAGAGGTTCCTNGAGCAGCACTTTTATACCCGCAGCCCCCTGTGCAGGCTCAGGTGTGGCAGTGCCAGAGCCCCCAGCACTTGTCAGAAAGGCAGAGAGCCCCAGTTTGAAGTGGCACTTACCGGTGAGCAGAGTGAGCTTGGCCATCTTGGACCAGGACTGATGAGGTGCAGAACAGCTCCCACTTTTATACCCCTCTCCCCTGGGCTGCCAATCTTGGATCAACACAGATGGGCAAACATTATGAACCTTGGCACAGGTCAGAATCATTGAAAATGATACCAGCACAATGGGCTTGGAAGCTCCAGCGGGAGAGATCAGTGGTGTTGGGTCATGCCATGTCCTGGTGTTGCAATGGGAGGTGAAGAACCAGATTAGATTTCTTCTATTGTGTGAAAGTTTGTTTTCAGTGACATTTTTGTGTCACCTCTGGTGACTGTGCAGTGACCAATGTCTGAAGTGTTTGACCTTGTGCTGTCCTTGAGCCCTTCCACAGGTGGTGGCACTGCCAAACTCAACGTGCTCCACAACACCTTTGTCTCCTCGGCCCAGTTGTTGGAACCAAAGCAAATCAGAAGCAGCTTCTGCCGAGTTTTTCTCCCGTTTGTTCTTGGTGACGATGCTTGTGGGGCTATTTTGAAAAGAAGGTGACAAGAAATAATGCTCCTCCTAGACTCCTGGCTTACTACGAGGTACAGGTGGCCCTCGCCCGGGACCCCCGAGCAGCACAAACAGACGTTTTTAGAGAGTTTTAGTTTTTAGTGAGTTTGGGGTGTTTTTAGAGAGATTTTGGAGAGTCAGCTGTCAGATGTCAAGATGTCTGAATCTGACAAATCTCTCGGCCAAAAAAGGTGAGAAAGCAAAAGGAACCATCCTGAAAGGAACACCTGGGCACTGCTCAGCTGGAGACAACATGAATATCAGGGTCTTCTTTCCATGACCCGTCAGAAAAGAGCCCAGGCAGCTGAAGGACAGACAGACTTATTCCAGCAGAGCCATGAAATCAGCAGAACGAGTTTTAGGCAGTGTGTGGAGGGAAACTACAGCAGAACCAACCCACAGTGGTGGATCTCTGCAGTCCAACACTTAAGCTACTGGGTTAGAATGGAAGGTCCCTGTCTGCAGACTCAATTCTTTTTTAATTTTAATCCTTTTAGCAAGGACCAATTCTTCTGCCATTAATTACCTGCTACCATTGCCAAGGAACCCATGGGAAAACACCTTTCTTTGGACAAAAAGAAGGCAGGAAAAGTCCTGAAGGAAAACTCCAGGCCTGGCCCAACTGCCACTTGTTACCACCACATGCAGACAGATTAGTGTCCTTGAGTCTTCCCCAAATGCTTCCCTTTCCACACCAAGACAGACCTGAAAAGGCTCCAGAGGTCACTGAGGGTGGGATTTTCCAAATCTATTCCAATTGAGTTAGTGCTGTGTTCCTTTATCAACCAAGGAACACCATGGAAAAGTACTCCTTGGAGATGGTTGTCTGGTTATCGGTCGTGTCACACGCAGTCCCTGCACAAAGCCCGAGGGGTCAGCCCAACACACTTTAATCTGCAGGTCACCCAGCATGTGATGCAGGCACCTCTGAGCCTGTTTTCCAGGCTCCCATCGAGCCAAGGCTGGGTGACCTACTGGAAAGTCACCTTCACATCATCATAACAGGAATTCAGCAACATCTCAGAGCAGAGCCCCTGGCCATGTGCCAGCTGTGTCTTCATCATCTGCACCGGCCCTGAGTGCGCAAAGGGGGAGAAACCACCTGTGTCCTCACACAGGGTAATGGCTTTGAGTCTCCGGCTGGGGAGAAGATGGAGCAAAACTGAGGAAAGAGTATTTCTGAGACATTTGGGTAATTTCACTCAGTGGAGCTTCACAGAAACCTAGGGAGGAACAGGAAGACTCGGCAACAGGGAGGTCTATTGGTTTGGGGAAAAGCTGAGCAAAAAGAGGAGGGAATCAGTGTGAGAGGAACTGTAACCACCTCTGCTCAGCCCTGCCTTGCAAAGTCCCCAGCCAAGGAGACCAAGACCTTGTAAAACTCAACCCTTTGGTTTGGCAGTGCCACCACCTGTGGAAGGACTCAAGGACCTGGCAAGGACAAACACTTCAGCTGTCGCTCACTGTGCAGTTGCCAAAGGTGACAATGAGAACAAACTTTCAAACAATAAAACAAATCTAATCCGGTTCTTCACCTCCCATTGCAACACCAGGACATGGCATGACCCAACACCACTGATCTCTCCCGCTGGAGCTTCCAAGCCCATTGTGCTGGTATCATTTCGATGATTGTGATCTGTGCCAAGTGTCGCAATGTTTGCCCATCTGTGTTGATCCAAGATTGGCAGCCCAGGGGAGAGGGGTATAAAAGTGGGAGCTGTTCTGCACCTCATCAGTCCTGGTCCAAGATGGCCAAGCTCACTCTGCTCACCGGTAAGTGCCACTTCAAACTGGGGCTCTCTGCCTTTCTGACAAGTGCTGGGGGCTCTGGCACTGCCACACCTGAGCCTGGACAGGGGGCTGGGGGTATAAAAGTGCTGCTCTCTCTTTTCATCAGAGGTTTCTCAGTCTCCTTTAAGGAAAGAGAGTTCTGTTCTTTCTTGCTGCTGCTGGGGATCTGTTCTGCTTTGAACATGAATAGAGTTCATTGCAGTTGGAAACTGAAATGTATTTTTGAACAAAAATCTAAAACTCAAACTACTGCTCTGGCATTGTTTGGTTTCTTTCCTGTGCTTTTACCTGAAATCATTTGACAAATGTTACCCACACTGAGGCGCTTCAGGCTGGGAATGCACCGAGTGTTGGGTGTTTGTTGCTGAGCTCGGTGTTGCAGGATGAGGTGGCTCCAGGCTCAGCCCAGTCCTGCCCAAGAACTTTGCCTTTGCGAGTGCAAACCCTGACATGTTTGTTCTCCAATTCTGCCCTCCCAGGTCTGGCCCTGCTGCTCAACGCCCACCTCGGTAGGTGCTCCCTCCCCTCAAACAGCCCCTCCAGACCCTTCCCAGCCCCAGCACTGCCCGACTGGGCAAACTGGTGGCACAACCCCCACTGCCCTGTCCCTGAACTCCTGACCCCACAAGGAACCTGTGCCCAGCCCTTCCCACCAGATCTGGTCCTGATGCTGTGCCTGAAGTGCCCGGTGTCCCTTCAGTGCAGGCTGAGCCCCCCAAGAGCTCCTCTGTGTCCCTGCAGGCACTGCCTACGTGCTGACATGTTACTTCACCAACTGGGCCCAGTACAGGCCTGGCCTGGGCAAGTACACCCCCGAAAATGTTGACCCCTGCCTGTGCAACCACCTGATCTACGCCTTTGCTGGGATGAACAACAACGAGCTCACCACTTATGAATGGAACGACGAGACCCTCTACAAGTCTTTCAATGGCCTGAAGAACCAGTACGTACTGGGAGCCAAGGGCATGGCTTGTTCCCCCTCTCAGGGTATGCCCTGTTGTTCACCCTCTGCTCTTTGCACGGTGGCAGCACAGCCCTGGGTGAGGGTGTTGAGAGAACAGGCAGAGAGTGACAGGAGGGGCAGGGCAGCGTGACAGCCCCGCTCCCATGAGGACAGTGACAGTGGCTCAGGGCACTGCAGACTTGCAGTAACTCCAGTACCCATCCCTTTCCAGGAACAAAGACCTGAAGACCCTGCTGGCCATTGGAGGATGGAATTTCGGGACACAGAAGTAAGTTCAAACCATGTCCTTCTCATAACAGCAACCTGGAACGGGAAAGAGGGGAGGAAGAGGCTCCAACCAGACCTCAACTCTGCCCTGCTCTGCTTCCCCAGGTTCACCACAATGGTTTCCTCTCCTGAGAACCGCCAGACCTTCATCAAGTCTGCCATCAAGTTCCTGCGCCAGTACCAGTTTGATGGGCTGGACCTTGACTGGGAATACCCCGGCTCCAGGGGCAGCCCAGCCCAGGACAAGGGGCTCTTCACCGTCCTGGTTAAGGTGGGTTTTGCTCTGCTTGACACAGCTCTGGCCACAGCCCTGGGCAGATGCAAAGCATGACACATTTCCCTTGGCACCCCCAGGAACTGCTGGCAGCCTTCGAGCAGGAAGCCAAAGAGACCAACCAGCCCCGGCTCATGGTCACCGCCGCTGTGGCTGCAGGACTGTCCACCATCCAGGCTGGCTACGAGATCGCTGAGATTGGGAAGTGAGTAGCAAAACCCGGGATCGCCTGTGGGGATGGATTGCCTTCCTGCAGGTGCTGCAGCCAAAGCTCCGAGGGCCCCAGACGTGCAGGCAGTGGGGCCGTGGCCGGGCCGTGACTGGGGGTGACCGGCCAGCACTGGTGCCTGGGCAGGTGAGCACCCGGACAATGCTCTCCACAGGTACCTGGACTACATCCACGTGATGACCTACGACTTCCACGGCTCCTGGGAGAGAAACACTGGTGAGAACAGCCCCCTGTACGCAGGCCCAGCTGACGTCGGTGACTACAAGTACTTCAATGTTGTAAGTGTGTTTGTGAGACACAATCACAGCCCTGCGATGGCACCGCCGAGGAGAGGCTGAGGGTTCCTCATCCTGCCTGCAAGTCCCGGCAAAGCCTTCAACAGGAGTGTTTTCTTCCAGGAATATGCTATGAATTACTGGAAGGACAACGGTGCCCCCGCTGAGAAGCTCCTTGTTGGATTCCCAACCTACGGGAAAAGCTTCACCCTGCAAAACCCATCTGACACCTCTGTTGGGGCACCTGCATCTGGGCCTGGCCCAGCTGGGCCCTACACCAGGGAGGCCGGGACACTGGCTTACTATGAGGTACGTGTGTCTCATCACATTCCTTGTTCAAACCATTCCAAGGGATGTGTCAGGAAGGCACCCATGGAGGTTTCTGGATGGTTGCCTCGGACACAGAACTGTCCATGGAAGGGCTATGAAAAAGCTGTTTATTCTCAGGGACCAGACAAATGGCACAAAGCAAGAGAATAAAGTCAAGACAATGGCAGAGCCCGGACTTTGCCTTTTTTGTACAGTAATAACATTCCACTTCTTGGTGCTTTTCCCTAGATCTGCTCTCTCCTGAGCTCCGGAGCCACCCAGGCTTGGGACGAACCCCAGGATGTTCCCTACGCCTACAAGGGCAACGAATGGGTTGGCTACGACAACATGAAGAGCTTCAGCCTGAAGGTGTGGTGGGCCGAGGGGCTGTGCTGGGGGGAGGCAGCAGCTCCTGCAGGGGCAGCTCCCGGCGCTGAGCGCGGTTTCTCCCCGGCACCAAACAGGTCGACTGGCTGAAGAAGAACAACTTTGGAGGCGCCATGGTCTGGGCTCTTGACATGGATGACTTCACTGGCACCTTCTGCAATGAAGGCAAATACCCCCTGATCTCCACCCTGAAGAAGGGCCTGGGTCTGCAGAATGGCGGTGAGTGGCTGGAGTGTGTGAGCAGCTCCTCGAAGGGAACCCCCAAGCTCCCCGTGGCGGGAGGGGAGGGGTGAGCCCCCA
>VXBX01007522.1:122714-133554 GCA_013400415.1 Scytalopus superciliaris
GCAGCGGCGGCTCCGGCGGGAGCGGCTTCTGCGCCGGGAAACCCAACGGCATCTACGCTGACCCCCAGGACAAGAGGAAGTTCTACAACTGCTTGAATGGCCAAACCTTCGAGCAGAGCTGCGAGGCAGGTCTCGTCTTCGACCCTGCCTGCTCCTGCTGCAACTGGCCATGAAGCTCCTCCACCCCACCCCAGCCAGCGGGGCCCTCTGCTCTGACTGTGCACAATAAGAATTATTAAATAAAGCTCTCTGCAAAAGCAACAACCCTCCCTGTTTCAGCTCATCTCCTCCTTGGAATGCTGGTGCTCCCTGATTCTCCCATGGTGCTCAAACGTGTGCACAGGGAAGGGTTTGGATCCACAGGCTGGACTGAATTCCAGAATGGCATTTTGCAGGGCTTCCTTGCTGCCCTACCCCGGCGGGCACGGGGAGGCAGAGGGGAGCCAAAGGGGGCACATCAGAAGCATCACAAAGAAAGGCGGTGACATCACCAACTCAGGCTGCTTGCCCTGAGCCAGCACAGCACATTCCTCAGGGCCATTATCCATCCCGGGCTGCTCCCCGCGCTGCCCTCCAGCAGCCCCATAGCAACCGCAGTACACGGACAGCCCGCACATCCCGGCAGGCGCTGGCAGGGCAGGATGGCAGCGGGGCAGGAGCCAGGGGGTGAGCGCTGTGCGAGGTGGGGGTACCCCTGGGAGGGGCTCGGGGCTTTCCTTCCCACCCTCTGGCATCGGCTCCCCCAGCAAACTCCCTGCTCATCACTCCCTGCCGGGGAGAAAACAGGGCTTGGTGGCAGGAGGGGACAGGCACCCAAAAGGGCAGATCCCCCCCAGATATGCGGGGGGAGGGAGGTGTGGGGCTGGCTGGGCTCAGGCAGAGAGCAGCACACGCTTCAGGTTCAAAGGCAGCACGTGGTGACCTGTTCTTTGTCTTGTCCCTGTTTGTCACCCTGGCGGCACGTCCCTGCCCAGGTGCCTCAGCTCTGCAGAAACAGGTCTCCTTCGGGACAACCCAGGAAAGGAAGATGTTCCCCTACCACTACGCCCCGAACAGGCTGGGGATCAAGGTGGTGGCCGTCGGGGGCAACCCTTTGGTTGGGCCAGGTTGTTACCTGGGCCAGGAGGTGAGTTGTTTAAGTGCTGTGGTCCTTTGCAGAAGACACAGGTCAGGAGCAATAGGGCCACGGCCAGCCCCACTGCTGCCCTGCAAACCCACTGCAGGATGTCTCCACACTCACCTTGGGAAAAACTCCCCTCCCTTCCCAACTCACCAGTCCTCAAAGCTCCACAGCAGCGAGAAAATAGGGGAATTAACAGGAATAACATCAATAGGAATTACATCAATAGCAATAACATCAACAGGAATGACATCAACAGGAGTGACATCAATAGGAATAACATGTGCTGCTCGTGCACTCCTGCCCTGCAAGTGCTGCCTTTGAAATGTCAATAAGGCACTTCTGCTTCCCAATTTGCAGACATCCTGCGTGAGCACCAGGCCCATGAGCAGCAGGGGGTACGTGATGGGAGCCAGGACAGGCCCCCGCTTCATGCCCAACTACCAGGTGAGCTTCGGGGAGCTCTCAGAGCAGCCCAAGTGTTGAGGAGCAGGGCTGGAACCCCCAGCTGGCTCCTGCCCCGAGCACATGGCTATGGTTGGCACAGCCAAATGTTTTCCCCATGTTTCCCCCCTGCAGATGGTGACCCCTGGCCCGGGAGCCTACGAGCCCTTCTGCATGGCAGAGAGGAAGTGCCAGCCTGCCCATGCCCCCTTTTCCTCCCGCACACCACGATTTCCAACCAAGCCACCAGACAGAGAATTCTTCCCTGGGTAACATAACTAATTTTCTCACAGTTTTCACACTAAGCAGGGGTACTGGCAGAGAGAAATGCCAGGACACGAATGGGTGATGGGAAACAGAGTCCTCACCAAAGCTTTTTTCTCGTCCAAAAGCTCCCCTGCTTTAGTCTAGCTTAGCACAGTGACTAGAACACCAAACATGCATCTCTCCCATGGATCTCCCCCATGTAGCTCTGCTGAAAAGAAAAGCTCATTTAAAACACAGGTTGAAGTTCTCAACTCCCTCACACATCTTCTTGTCTATAGCACCATCGTTGCTATTAGTGAATGTCTTTTAAATGGCTATGAGCAGCTCACTGAGGTAAATTCTGTAGTATAAACACAATACACCAGCCCCAAAACTGAGACATTTTGTGCCTGTTTTCTTTAGACCTGGAACTTACAACCCAGAGCAGCCATTAAACAAAAAAGTCACTTGGCCAATGAAGTTTGGGGCTCCAGACTGGTCTTCAGTGCCCAAGCCACCAAAGAGGATGGTGAAAAGGGAGGTACAGCAGGTAAGGGCAGGGGTGAGGCCTCTGAGAAAGGCAATTTTCTGGCTACTTTGCATCTGCACTAAGTTCTGTCATCCTTCCCTTCCCTGCCTGGGGCACAAGGAACAAAGTGATTTTCTGTGAGAAAACTCCTGTTTGCAAAACCAGTCACAGCCCTTCAAAACAAAACAAAAAAAAAACCCCTTCTATTAAGAAATTTCCTGCGGAAGTTTCCACCCACACAGTGAAGCAAAGCAGAGCCCCGAGCTCTGCTGGGAGGAAAAAACCCTTCAAACCCCAGTTCTCAGCACCATCTCACACCTTCCTTTCCTGCAGAGCTGCCACTGCCATTAATGAATGGTTGTCTTTTAGATGACCATGGACAAAGAGTTCAAAAAGCACCAGGAGAGACTGGCCTACCTGAAGCTGTTCTATAGCTGAGGGGTGGGCTGCGCCGTGTCCTGCCCCTCTGGGCACACCCACCTGCACCACCAGGCTCCACGGAGTGTTTTTATATAGGATAAAACATAATAAAACCTGGATAAAACCATTTTGAACAGAGGGATTTCTTGCCACGAGCTGGGTTTACCTGGTGTGGTGTCTGGGTGTCTCCGGGGCCAGGCAGGGTTGGTGCTGGTTTGGGCTGGGCTGGGGTTAAACTCTTCCCAGTGGCTGGAATGGGACTGTCTCTGGGTTTGTGCTGAACAGAGATGAGATTCCAGTGATGTTTTTGTTACTGTTTTTGTTTATAGTTTTTGTTACTGCTGGGCAGGGCTGGCACAGAGCACACACCTCCCACACTGGGGAGGAATTTGGGGGTCTGGGAGGACACACAGCCAGGACAGGTGACCCCCCCAAGGGGCAGTCCAGACCACAGGACAACATGCTCAGTTTATGAAGTGTGGGGAGAAAGGAGAAAAGGGGGGGATGTTTGGAGTGATGGTCTTCCCAAGTCACCCTGACATGGGGTGGGGCTCTGCTCTCCTGGAGCTGCTGAACACCTGCCCGTGGGAAGCAGGGAATTATTTCCTTGTTTCTCCTTACTTTCCTTGTTAAACTTTTATCCCAACCCACGTGTTTTCCAGCTTTTACCCTTCCAATCCTCTCCCTGATCCCGCTGATGGGGGATTCATGAAAGCCTCTCACCTCAGCTCCCACCCCAACGGGGCTTTCCTCCTACTCTTCCCCCCAAATCCAGCCCTCCCTGACACGGGAGAGGAGCCAAATTAGCCCAGCTCCAGGGCAGCTCAGCTGCTGCCCCATCTCCCTAGTGCTGGGAGCAAACAGCACCATCCCCTCAGCCTTCCCTGGTCTCCTCACCCCCCTCTCCTCCTGCCCAGGGGTTCAGCCCCAGCCAGGAGAGCTGGGGGTGTTTGGGGTACCCTCAGGCACGTTCAGAGACTGTAGGATGGCTTTGTGCACAGAATAACACACCAGACACCTGCAAGATGCACTTTGGTGTTCTGGCCTTACTGGCATGAAGGTATTGTCAAGAATAAGATGTTCTCACCAGGAATATATTCTCAAGCAAGGAGCAAGCAGCATGTTGTTAATTAAGAACCTGGTCAGGAAAATGGATGTGGCCTGAAACAGAAAGGTCCTGGAGTTCAACTTCAGCTGTTTCTGCAATGAACCACTGGGGATTTCTATAAATGTTTACAAACCCTCAGACAGACTCGTGTGTCTCATCACAGCCCTGGTTTGGTCCCAGGGGAGAACTAAGAGCACTGTGTTTCATCTCCACCTGTCCAGGTTTCCCGACCAAGACAAAAAGGGGTGTGAGAAGATTAACAAAGCCAGCAGCACCTGTGAGTCTCCACCACATTCCACCTGTGACTGCAGAAACATTCTACTAAAGCTTTTGCCAAACTGATGGGATTTCCAAAGGCCCTGTGGTGTCATTTCTGATGAAATTCCAAACCTTCTCAGCTATCAAATGTTCCTTAAGAGAAAGGGAAGAGATGCAGAGGAAGAGGCAAGGCCTCCTGCTCTGACACCCCCCAGTGAAAACACCCTCAGGCTCCATTCAGGTCCTTTTGCACTCTTAAAACTTGAGGGACTCAGCCAGTTTTGCTCTTAGGAGATAAAACTTCTTTTATTAAGAACATAAAAATTACAATTTTCATTCTACTTTTCTCCCCTCCCCAGCGAGGGATTTTCTCACTGCAGAAAAAAACCCTTAATCCAAGTAAAAAAAGATAGACCTTTTGATATGTACATACATACACAATGTCTCTGTACATCTGTCATTCTGTACAACCAAGGCACCAGCAGAAGTGACAATGGCACACGCAGAGGGTTTTTTTTTTTTAAGAGATCTAATTTCAGATTGGTTGGCAGGAACATCTCCATTCTCACTGAAATAATTATTCCTTTTTCTCTTGCTCCTCCCTGGGTGATGGGGGGAGAGGGAGGCCTGGGAGGATCCTTTTAACTGCATGTACACCTTGAGATCCCTGGGAGACTGGACCAAACCACAGGAGTCTTTTGTCAAAAAAAATTCCCATATTTTCCCTAAGAAAATGTTGAAGGAAAATTAAAGCAAAGCCCTCCAGAACCAGCTCACAGTTACAACACTCCCCTCATCAGTCGTTTTCGCTGCTGAAATAAAAGTCTTCTGCTCTGGGGAAATAAAGGGGGGGGAAAAAAGAGGAACTTCTGTTGATGAAAGCACATATTTGAGAATGGATAAAACGAAAGAAATGTGATCACTAGCACGGCCTCTCAGCCTGCAATCAAGGCAGCTTTATTCCACATTCCAAGTTCCAAAACAACTGGTGAAGGCGTGAACTCTCAAAGGACTTGTGCTGTGTTGAAACCAACAATAGAACTGAAAAACAGCCCCGAGCAGCTGCGAAATGTTGCCAGTCATTCTGCAGGAAAACGATCTCAAAGCAGGACAGGGTAAACACCACACTTAAGAGCTTTTAAGTCCGAAGTGCAGCTGCAGTCAGCAAAGTCAGAATCAAATGCCATCTGAGCTCTTTATTTACACTTCACTCCTTGCTGACACATCAGACACCTTGAGTTTATAAAAGAAAACTCTGTTTGCTTTTACCTGCCAAGAACGAAAAGAAAGAAACCTCCCTGGGACTTTTCTGCTTCTGTTAACACACATTCCTCAGAATTAAGGCCTGGCAGGGTTGATGGCAGAAGTTTCCTTTCCTGCCTGCCAGGCAGCCACGCACCAGCGATGCCTTTGTGTCCTGCAGAGCCTGCTGGGGAGCAGGAAAACCCTTGTGTGCCCCAGCTCCAGTCCCTGTGTGCCCCAGCTCCAGTCCTGGTGTGTCCCAGCTCCAGTCCTGGTGTGTCCCAGCTCCAGTCCTGGTGTGTCCCAGCTCCAGTCCTGGTGTGTCCCAGCTCCAGTCCTGGTGTGTCCCAGCTCCAGTCCTGGTGTGTCCCAGCTCCAGTCCTGGTGTGTCCCAGCTCCAGTCCTGGTGTGTCCCAGCTCCAGTCCTGGTGTGTCCCAGCTCCAGTCCTGGTGTGTCCCAGCTCCAGTCCTGGTGTGTCCCAGCTCCAGTCCTGGTGTGTCCCAGCTCCAGTCCTGGTGTGTCCCAGCTCCAGTCCTGGTGTGTCCCAGCTCCAGTCCTGGTGTGTCCCAGCTCCAGTCCTGGTGTGTCCCAGCTCCAGTCCTGGTGTGTCCCAGCTCCAGTCCTGGTGTGTCCCAGCTCCAGTCCTGGTGTGTCCCAGCTCCAGTCCTGGTGTGTCCCAGCTCCAGTCCTGGTGTGTCCCAGCTCCAGTCCTGGTGTGTCCCAGCTCCAGTCCTGGTGTGTCCCAGCTCCAGTCCTTGTGTGTCCCAGCTCCTCCAGGAGTAAATCCTGCCCACAGTGGAACCAAAGCAAGGCGATCCCTTCATCCCATTCAATTGACCGTGGGCCGTTCCAAGTCAGCAGGAGAGCAAAGGGGGAGAGGGAGCACTGGAAACCAGGATGGGAGTGGGGCTCACTCTGCAGAGAGATCATTCCTGGACCACTCAGCTGGATTGCCTCTCCTGAACCCCCTGGGTTTCTGTCTCTCTGAGCAGCCACAGAAACTGCAGCCCCACCTCACTTCTTCCTGCGGATTTTGGGCTTCTTCACTGGCCGCAGGTAGGGATTGTCTATCATGTTCTCCTCCCCATTCCTGCTGCCTGCCAGGGAGCTGTTCTGCTGTAACACTGAGGCATTTTCCTTCTCAGGTCCTGAATCATCCTGGAAAAAAAATAACCAAACCCAAACAACAAGAGTTACACAAAATAAGGCTTAGAAGTCCTTCTGCCCAGAGAGGCTGTGGCTGCCCCATCCCTGGAAGTGTCCAAGGCCAGGCTGGACAGGGCTTGGAGCAACCTGGGCTAGTGGAAGGTGCCCTTGCCCCTGGACAAGACAGAACAAGATGATTTTGAGGCCCTTCCCACCCACACCATTCTGAGATTCCATAATTCTAAGTTCAAAACACGTAACCTGTGGGCAGGAGAGACAACCACCAGCTGAGACAAACAGCAGCACACGAGGAGCTGTGTTAAGGGTGAGGCCCCCTGATTCCTAACACAGGATCCCTTGGGGAACAACGTGGGATCTGAGGAGAACCCTGTCCCCCTGAGACTGAATTGCAGGTTGCACTGAGAGCTCCTGCTCCAGCCTTGCTTTGCACCCTGACACAAAGCTGTGTCAGTCTTTAGCCCCTGGCACCTGGTAAGACACAGCCCACCACGTGGCCATGTGCCACCCTCTCTGCCCAGGGGCCACCAGACAGAGCCAGGCTTCCAAAGCCCAGGGCAGGGGGGCCCAGGGGCTGCCCCGGGGTGCTCATACCGTGCTCATGTGCAGCGGGAGGTTCTCGGTGTCCGTCTGGTCGTCCTGCTCCGACGAATCCGTCTCTTCCATCTGCTGCATCTCCAGCTCAGAGGGCAGCAGAGCTGTCAGGTAGGGGACAGTGAAAGGCCTGGCAGCAATCACTGGAGTCAGGGAAAAGGGACACAGTCAGTGGGCTGGGAGAAAACCCCTCAGCTCAGAGTTTAGGAAGCACAAAGTTACTCAGAGATCCAACACTTCTGCTGGTTGTGGTTTTGAACAAACACCACCTTTTCCTCCCAGGATCAGGAATGAAATATGCTGTCCCTAAAAGATGGTAATCTCTGTTTTCCCATTTTCTGAGGCCCCTTTATGTCTCCAACTTTACTCCAACACAAAAAAATCCTCCACAAAAGCTCAGTTACCCCACAGGCTGAAGCATCACGTTGACACTGACACTTGTGCCATCAGTGAGCCTTGGGAAGGTGGGAATTCTCACCACTGCTTTGCACTCAGAGAAACAGGAAAACCTCCACTACCACAAAGATGTCAGAGAGAAAAAAATAACTTGTTCAAAGGTTACAGGGGGAGTGGAGTCAGGACTGGGGTGAGCTTTGATTTTTAGCCCCCCTCAGCCTTCTCCACCAGAGGAAGACAATGGGCCATAGTGAGGGTAGAAGCCTATTTTGGTTTTCATCCCCATTTTGAACACAAAATTCCTCATTACCTTCATGATTATTCAGAGCTCACCCCCTGCAGCAGCAAGAACCCCAGCAGGGGGAATACTCAGGGGCACAAGTGCCATTTAGGGCACGGAGAGTGCCGGTAACTCACGTGGGAATGTGCTGACATCGTCCTTGAACAGGCTCTGGGTCTCCCCTGTCTTGGCCATGAACCGTGTGAGAGCCCTTTCCACATCCCTCCGTTGGGAAGCTGCCTTTTCCCTCAGCACCTGGTAGTCGGACACAGGCTCCCGGTATGTCTGTGGGAGGGACAGGGAACAGCTCACCCTCAGAACCCTGCAAGGCTGGGGGAGCCACAGGCAGGCTCTCCCCTTCAGTACTCACAGGTGTTGGGGATGCTACAGCTGTCCATCAGCCAGAAATCCAGGGATTCTGGCTGATTTCTGGACAGCAACACAAAGAATATACATATACAAACTAGGAAAAGCAATGCTCTGCATGGACAGTACCAGCCCTGCAGTAAAACCACACCACTCCTGGTGCTCTGCACTTCAAACAGCCCCCAAAGGGCACAGAAATCTTGTTTTCACTCACCGGTGTCTTGATGTAAGTGTGGGGATCTGGGAACTCAGGGAAATGGCCGGGAATGTGGGATGGGTGAGGCTTGTTCTGCCCAGCTGTCAGGGCTTTGGGAGTCACGGGCTGGTTTGTCACAGGAGCTGCAGAGGTTAAACAGCACCGAAATCAGGCGGGTTCCTCCTGCCCAGGGCCAGCACAAAGTGCTGGTGCTGAGCCACATGCCCAGGCCCTGTCCAGGCTCATCCCAGGGGGTGGTGTTTGGCACCCCAGAAGGGAACAGGGATCACAAGGCCCCTCCCTCCCACACAAGGGGAACAAAACCATCCTGAGGGTTCTCATGAGGGACACTGGTGTGAGGTGACTCTTCCTTCACCCACTGCAGTGCCACCGACAAACTGCACTTCCAGGAGCTCTGGAATGCATCACCCATGAGAAAGCAGGAGCTGTCTGGGTGCCAGCAGAGAGGAATGGCCAGCTGCTGCCACTGCCTGTGCAACAGGAAGGATTTCCCACGTACGGGCAGTGATGACCATCCTCTGGGAGCGCTTGGCGTAGGCAGGGAGGGTTTCCACGTTGAACCCTGAAACACACCACAAGGAAACAGGAATCACACAGGGGGCAGATCTTCCTGCCAGCACAGCACACCCAAAGCTGGGATGAGCAGGAACTGCCAGCTCCTCACCCATTTCCACCAGAGTAACCACGATATCCGAGAGCGTGGGCTGGGTCCTGGCTGTGTGCTCACAGTAGGACTTGGCACTCCTTCCAATCTCCGAGATATCTGGGGGGACAAAACCCACACAGGTTTGATTCTTGCAGTGCCCACGTTGGTATCAGCCCAAGCCCAGCCTCAGGGATGGGAATTCTTAACAAATTTAGCGAGGGATGGATGATAATTTAAAACTGAAGCATGGAGACACTGAAGATTAACGAGTCGGATGTTTTCCACCCATGTAAAATACAAATCTGCATCCCAGCCATGAAAAAAATATACACAGAACTTCATCATTTCCTGATTTCAGAATAATAAGGTTCTCAGCATATTACCCAGAAAGGGAGGAGCAGAGGGACTTCTGCAGCCTCCATGAACTAATACCTGGAATTCTGTTTCTCTGTTTATTCTGGCAGCAATTCAACATGTGGAGCTTCTGTGAGTATTTAATGAGTACACACTAAGATAAACAACTATTTTGGAGCTGGGACAAACCCAAAGTGTCACAGAGGTCTGTGACTCCAGGGCTGTGCTCCAGCCTTGCCCTTGGAGTGCCTTGGAGCTGGAGAGCTTGGGCTTTGGCTTTAAGTACTGTGCAGGGATGGCATTTTGGCTGGGGGCACGTTCTGTGTGGCTCCTGTGGTGCCCTTTTGAGCCTTTGCCAAGTTCCTTTATTTCCTCCCCTAAATCATCAGTCAGGATACCAGTCTGTGGCTTGTTCTCTTGGCACTCTCTGAGGTGTTAATGAAGACTATATATGTGCGAAGGCAAAGCCCCTGGCCGAGCCCCTGAGCCTGCAGGTCAAGGGTGGAGCTGGGAATGGGCAGGAATGCCGGGACGGCTGGGAACAGGACAGGGATGCTGGGAATGGGGCAGGGATGGCCGGGATGGCTGGGAATGGGACAGGGATGCCGGGATGGGGCAGGGATGGCCGGGATGGCTGGGAATGGGACAGGGATGCCGGGATGGGGCAGGGATGGCCGGGATGGCTGGGAATGGGACAGGGATGCCGGGATGGGGCAGGGATGGCCGGGATGGCTGGGAATGGGACAGGGATGCCGGGATGGGGCAGGGATGGCCGGGATGGCTGGGAATGGGACAGGGATGCCGGGATGGGGCAGGGATGGCCGGGATGGCTGGGAATGGGACAGGGATGCCGGGATGGGGCAGGGATGGCCGGGATGGCTGGGAATGGGACAGGGATGCCGGGATGGGGCAGGGATGGCCGGGATGGCTGGGAATGGGACAGGGATGCCGGGATGGGGCAGGGATGGCCGGGATGGCTGGGAATGGGACAGGGATGCCGGGATGGGGCAGGGATGGCCGGGATGGCTGGGAATGGGACAGGGATGCCGGGATGGGGCAGGGATGGCCGGGATGGCTGGGAATGGGACAGGGATGCCGGGATGGGGCAGGGATGGCCGGGATGGCTGGGAATGGGACAGGGATGCCGGGATGGGGCAGGGATGGCCGGGATGGCTGGGAATGGGACAGGGATGCCGGGATGGGGCAGGGATGCCGGGATGGCTGGGAATGGGACAGGGATGCCGGGNGGAGGGGAGGGCACGGGGGGGGGACAGGGAGAGGGGAAGGGGGAAGGACTCAAGGCCAGGGGGCTGCCCTGCCTGTCTCCTTCCCTGCACGCGGGAACGCACGGACACACACACGTGTACAGCTGCAGGGACACGCGTGCACACACATGTGCATGCACACACACATATGTATGCACACACACACACGTGTATGCACGCACACACACAC
>VXBX01007522.1:134293-144863 GCA_013400415.1 Scytalopus superciliaris
GCACATCCGGATCCACCCGCACACCTGGATCCACCCGCACACCTGGATCCACCCGCACATCTGGATCCACCCTCACATCCGGATCCACCCGCACATTTGTATCCACCCGCACATCTGGATCCACCCGCACACCTGGATCCACCCGCACATCCGGATCCAGCCTCACACCTGGATCCACCCGCACATTTGGATCCACCCGCACATCCGGGTCCAGCCTCACATCTGGATCCACCCACACATCTGGGTCCACCCGCACATCTGGGTCCACCCGCACATCTGGGCTCTCCCCTCCTCTGGGATTCCCACACACCTGGATCCCCCATCCAAGGCTCAAACGCCCCCCCCTCCATGGAGGGGCTCCTGGAGGAGGTGACACGGGAGTGACTCCGGGTGGGGTCGGTGCCGGCCGTGTCCGCACAGACAATCCGCATTTGCTGCGCCCCTCGGGCTGGTTTACCCCAGGGTGCCCCTGAGCCCGGGGTGGGGCCGCTGAGCAGCTCTCTAGTGCTGGTTAAAAGCACACAGAGATCCCGCAGCAAAGAACACCCCGACTCCAGCTAACCCTGTCACATTCCACATTTCACAGGGAGCCCAGGCCCCGCAGGGTGACCGGGAACACGAACCTGCCACGGCATCACCTTCCCACGTGGGAATCGTTTAGTAAAGCCCCCCCCGGACGCCCCCGGAGCTCTGTGAGTGTGGGAGCAGAGAGGGTTTCCTGCTGCAGGTACTGCGTGTGCTGAGCTGCACCTCGGTGTGACCACCTCGGTGTGACTCCCCTGGCTGCGATCAAAGCCTTGCTCTCCCCCCAGGGTGTTTCGGAAAGGCAGCGCAGGAAACCAGCCCCCCTGCAGCTTCCTGCCTTAGCACATGTGTGGGAGAGAGAGAACACTCTGAGAACCAATTGCTGCACGTGAGAGAAGGGGGGGTGTGGGTGGGGGAGAAAAGTGATGTAAACAACAGCTGCCACGCTGGGAATTAAAGGTCCTGAGTGCACCGGGGCTGGATGGCAGCACAGCTCCCACAGCCTGCAGGAGCAGCCACGTCCCTGCAAACACAGGGACATGAGGAGGCAGGGCAGGTGGAGGTTGGATTGTTCCAGGCAAAGGCGCCCGCTGAAGCAAAGCAAACTTCTTGATCACCAAAGGTAGGAGGCAACGGGGGTTCAGAGGCTGCCAATGTGCTGTGGAGGGAACTGTCCTGCCCTCTGGGCTCAGGGGTGACAGCTGGGGGGCAGAGCTGGTGGTGCCAGGGAAGTTCAGGGTTCCCTGGCATGGCTGTGTGAGGGGCCTGGCTGTGGGAATTCCCAGGGTGTTGTGCCAGGCTGTGATGCCCCTTGGGATGTGTCTGTGTGCCAGGGCTGGGGATGGGCCGGACAGAAACACACAATCCCAGCGTGGTTTGGGTGGGAAGAGACTAAAAACATCCAGTCCCACCCCCTGCAGGGACACCAGCCCAGGCTGCTCCAAGCCCTGTCCAGCCTGGCCTTGGACACTTCCAGGGATGGGGCAGCCACAGCAACCTGTGCTGAGACACTGAGCCCTCGTGGCTTCCAGCTGAAGAGCTCGAGGTGCTTTCAGAGCTGCTAAAAAGCAGCACCCCACCTTCAAATAGTCTTGTTGGTGCCCTTGGAAAGCTCTTCCCAGAGCACAGATGTCTGTGCTGGACTCAGCACAGGCAGAGTATCCCCAGCCTGGCAGAAACCCAGCCCTGAAATGCTGGTACAACACCCCTGTCTGTGGTGGGGGTGTGTCATTTTTGGGTGGGAATAAACATCCAGTGACAGTGACTGAGGGGTTTTTACCTGTGTCTCAAGCACCAGCTGCTCTACAGTGGCTTTTGGCAGCCACTAGAGGAGAGCAGCCAACTGGGGCAGAAAGTGCAGGATGGGGATAGTCTGTGCCTTCCCATGGGGTGTTTTCCCAAAGGCTGGAACCTTTCCCTTCGTTTCCCATTTTACCAACAACAAAACCCACTTTAATGTCGGTGTCAGGCTGAGAAAGGAGAAATCTGTGTGGTTTAAGTCACAATTACAGGCAGATGGTTTCAAAGAAGAGGCAGGAGTGGGGATTAGTTGGGTGGCAGGAGAAACATTCACCTTGCTGAGGTAGAGCTTGGATGGAGCCAGAGCAGCCTGTCCCCGAAGGAGGGAGGTGGCACCTGCCCGGGCTGGGGCTGTCCCAGCTCTGCTGCCACCAGAGGGCACGTTGTGACCGAGATGTTCTGATTCCTGAGCCACTTCATTCGACGCTGAATTCGTGTAGATCCTCAACCCCCTCAGCTGTGAGGAGGCCACCAAAACCTGCCCTGCACCCACTTGTTACCCAAAAGCTCCTCTGAGACCCCCGAATTCCTTGGCTGACCAGATCGGGGGGGGTTTGTGGTACAGCTGGACAGTGACAAACCCTTGATAGGCAAAGGAAGAAGTTGCTGGGTAAGGAGGGAATAAACTGCCCCCCTGAGAATGTTTTGGGGTTTTTCCCCCGAAAGACTTTGGTTTGTGCCTTGCAGGAATGAAACTCAACCACAGAGGGGTTACAGCCACCTTGGGGCTGTTGGGTTTTATTACTCTACTTATAGTTTTGAGGAAATTTTTATGCCTGAGGAGTATTATTTGCTTGTTAGTGCAAAGCAGCAGTGGTGTTACTGTTGGCAATGTACCTGTGGGGTTATTAAAGGCTGTCTAAGGAAAAGATTTATTGCTGGGTTGGTTATTTGGTACAGGAGGCTGATCCAGGAACGATTTCCCAGCAAGGTGGGGATGTGGATAAACTCTCTGGGTAGTTCTCAGAGGTCCCATCTGGAATTTAGACTCACTTTTCCAAAAGATGCAACAGGCACAGGGAGTGGAGAAGAGTTTCCAGAATGCAAAACACCTCTCGGGGTGTGAGTTTCATGTTCCAGAGTGGAATTTTTCAGGGTAAAGCTTGGAGAGGTTTAGTCAAACCTCTAAATAACCACAGGGGAGAAGGTGCCTGTGGTGGAGGCTCTTTGATCTAACAGAGACATAACAAAATCCAGGTGCTGGGAGTGCAGATGAGCACAGTGAGGGCAGGAAATCAGCTGCATCCCTCCTGGGGGAAGGGAATCGGGCTCCTGGAGGGTGCAGTGTGCTCCCAAAATTCCAGGCTCCGCAGGAAAACTGAGTGTCCTTGGAGGATGTTGAAGTTTATCTGCAGACAAACTAGGCTGGACAGGGCTGAGGTGTTCCCAGCCAGCCCCGACAGGATCTGAGCTCAGCCTGGCAGTGTCCCCTGGCTGAGGGTGGTTTGACACATCCTGGAAATGGGATGGGGGGGAAACAGCTGAAGAACCAGCAGCGGTTTGACTGGAAGGGCTGGGCAGGTGCCTGGAGTTACAGGGGTGGGTGACAGTAACGGTGTTGAGAGGGACAGTTGTCACCTCATCTTGCCCATTAGATCTGTCATTTTAAGCTGCTGGTGTTTCTTAGCAGAGCACTTTGAGCAAATGCCTGTCTGTATCCATAAATCGGAGCCCAGAGGCTGATGAAAGTCACTTTCTTCTTCCCAGTGGGATGCTGGAAATACAGAAGCAATAGCAATGGATGAAATGTAGGGACTTGTGTGAACTTATTGGACCTTCTCAACAGTTCAAGCTGAGTTTAGAGCCTGGGTTTGGACTGATTCTTGTTTGATCAAATCAGCTCCTTGTCCCCATTTTCAGATGAAATGAAAATTGTCCCCATAAGGACAAGAAGCTGATAAAAGATTCTTCCTAAGAACAAAGCTTGAAGTTTATTCATCTGTGCTCAAAAAAAAGGATCTTTGGGAAAGGGGAGGCTTCTTGGGAAGGAGTCCTGAAACAGGCTGTTGGGAGAGTGAGGTTTGTTAAATGGAATAACATTCATTTTCTTTCAAGGACCTTTTTTTTCTCCTCCCCCCCAAAACTGGCTCTTTTATGGCCTCCCTGACTTCAGAAGGAGCTGTGTTGCTAAATACCATAGACCCTTCAAGAAAAGCTTCCTTTGCTGGCATGGAGGTTTATTCATATTGGAATTAGATGGTTAAGGATCTTTTTGCCAATGAATGGAGAGCCCTGTCCAGCTGTATCTGTCCATCCCTCCTCCCTCTACCTGTGCCCATGGAAGAATCCCATTTTGCAGGTGGCAGGTGCAGCCAGGCTGCTCCATGAGAAGCCTTGGCTGTTGGAAAAAACACTCTCTTACCCTCTCCCAGCTGTCCTGCCCTCCTTGAGAGGAAAGGGAGGCTCCACATCATGTCGTGGAATAAGCCCAAGCTGGAAGAACTTCTCCAGCTGGTTCTTCCCAACCCAAAGGCAGGGAGGTCTGGAATCAGAGCCAGTGGTTCTGTGTCCCCCCCCAAGCAGCCTGGCAGGGCAGTTGGTGTCTCTGGGGGCTCCAGGAGCAGCAGTGACACACCAGGGGTGAGGCAGAGATAGGGGGTGGCAGCAGCTGTTCAGGATGTGCTGCTGATTCCGGGACATCTCCCGCCCTTTTTGGACATCGAGGGGTTGGAGCAAGACACAAAGAAGGGAGGAACAGCCCCTGATAAAGGTCCCCAGGGATGACAGCCCAGTGCCCCACAGCTCGGGGAGCTGCAGCAGCTGGGAGGGCACGATATGTCCTGTGTGTTCACCTCCCTGCCCTGGGCACAGGGACAGAGCTCACCCCCCTCCTCCCCCAGGGCCCTGTCCCTTCCTCTCTCCATCTGAAGGTTTCTCCATAACCTCCCTCAACTTTCCCTGGCACAGTCTCTGCCTTGGCTCCTCTCCCTGCCCATCTTGTGCAACTCCCTGGGGACTGGCCCTGGTCGCTCTGAGGGTCCCACCCAGTGCTGGTGGGCTGGGAAATCCCTCATTCCTCTGTCCTAGGAAGTGCAGTTTTGAAGAGACAGGAAAAAAAATGGAGAGAGAAGAATGTTTGTGGCCAAACACTGTTGGTGCTGGATCACATCCCTGGACAAAGTTTCCCTCAGAGTGTGACTGTGTCACTCGGGTCTGGTGTGAGGAATTCCACTGAGCCAAGAGGGTTCTGGTGCCGCCCCAAGAACTGATCTGAGCGAGTTTTCTGTGGCTGTGGGACTGCCCAGGGAGGGAAGGGGATCTCAGAAATGGAGGGAACAAGGCTGGCACTGGCCCATGGGGATGGGGAACAGCAGGAAAAGGCTCCTTGGGCAAGGAGGACTGAGCTGTGCCCAGAGCTCAGAGGGAGGCTTGCACTGGCATGGCAGAGTCTGGCAGAGCAGGCACTTCCTCAGCCTCACCACCAGCAGGGTCTATTTTGGGGCAAAACTTGAAGACTGGGGCTCTGAAGGGCTGATAAATTGAGTTCCCACGGGCCAAGCAAAGCCCCTGTGGCTGCGGGACCGGCCACGCTTCACGTGCACACAACTGTCACCAGGGATGCCTTTGTTTTGTTTGCCTCTTGTCTGTGACAGATGAAGTGCCCACATCTGGCTGTGGCGGTTGAACAGGCTCGATTTAATCACAGGCAGGGGGAGAGGAGGGGAGAGGAGGGGAGAGGAGCTCAGGGCACCTGCTCCCCACACAGCACCACCCGCCCCGGGCCAGGGAAGCCACAGCACGGGGGGAAATGAAGTGCCAGGATCCCTCCTGGTGGGAAAGGCGGGTGGCTGGCACCTTGGGCAAAGCCCTGCTGCAGTGACAGGGACATTGCAAAGGGGCCAGGCCTGGCAGGGGGGTTTGTGCAGGTCCACTGTGGGGCAGGAGGCTTCCCAAGGGGCGTTTGCAGGAGGGTGTTGAGAGGTGGGACAAATCCACTGTCTCAGAGCCCAGAAAACGTGGAATCTCTTGCCCTGCAGGCAGGTTGTTCCCCATCTGCCTGCT
Source organism: Scytalopus superciliaris (assembly GCA_013400415.1). Lineage (NCBI taxonomy): Eukaryota > Metazoa > Chordata > Aves > Passeriformes > Rhinocryptidae > Scytalopus > Scytalopus superciliaris. Next base: position 140,120 of record VXBX01007522.1, read on the forward strand.
GGGGCAGCAGGAAGCAGGAGCAGCTCGGGTGTGGATGGCTGAGCTGGTGCTGTGGCTGCTGCACTTCCCTCTGCTCTACCCTCAGTGTCAGGTCTTAAAGGAAATGGGCAAAAAGAGGCTGAAAACTGGCCTGGTTTGTGGCATTTTTCCACCAAAAAAATGGAGGTGAGGGTGAGGAGCGGTGAGGATGCTGAGGTTGTGACTTCCCAAACTGAAGCCCCCCCAGGCCAAATCGTTTTCACACACTCCACAAAGAGCCAGGGCTGTGCTGGGATGTGTCAGGTGGATTCCTGAGCATGGATCGGTGGCTGCCCTGGGTCTGCAGCGTTTCACTGACCTCTCCAGCCCCAGCCTGGCAGGGCTCAGCTGCTTGGGGTCACCGTGTCTGTTCCCACCTGCAGGAGTGACTCTGCGTGGAAAATACACTGAAAAGAGGTGAAACTTTGCTCTGCTGTGAGGAGCCCCTTGGAATCAGGTTTGGGGGCTGGAACCCAGAACTGGGAAAGCCTTTGCAACCACCAAGGAGCTGGATCTTCCCAGCAGGAGCCAAGTGTTCTGCTGACAGGGTGATGGGTTTTGCTGACAGGGTGATGGGTTTTGCCTGCCAACCTACCACTGTTTTCCCCCCCTTTGCTCACCTTTTGCAGAGAGTGGATGCAGCAACTGAGGCAGCAGCTTTTCCAAACCTCTCCTTTCCTCCATCCCCTCCTCCCCCCAGCCTGCTTATTGATGAGAGCAGATTTGACACGTGATAGGTCCCAAGGTAAAAGCCACATTACAAGGGAACATAAGCAGCAAAAAGCCCCCAAGGAGCTGAGCAAGGTGAGACCAAGGGATCTGGTGTCAGCCCCAGGTGGAGCTGGAAGGGACCTTCTGGAAAGGGTTAATGCCAGGACTGCTGTGAGGCTCTGGAGCCTTTTGAACAGCGGTTTTGAAATCTGATTTTCTTTTTTGCAACCAAGTGAGGTTTTTATCAACTTCCTATGTGAGAGCAGAAGTTGGAGCGGGTGCAGGGAGGCTGCTGCAGGATGCTGCCCTGTCCCCTGCCCCGTGCTCTTGCAGTGCAGGAACCTCAGCTTGGGCAAAGGGGAGATTCAGGGCAGGGAACAACCCCAGAGTCCAAATATTGCATCAGAGCCCAGGCCAGCCCTGCAGGTCACTGGCTGCAGCATCGCTGGCCTCATCCCACCTGAGGGCAGGGTGTCCATGGGCTGTGCCAAATTCCTTGTGCAAAGCAGCAAAGCAGCTCTTTGTGCCTCTGCCTGGAGTGCCCAGGGGCTGAGACCTGCCCTGGTGCCTGAAGCCCCAAATCAGACAAGCCCCAAGTCAGCTCTGCCCTGGGTTTGTAGCCAAACACCACCAGGAGAGGTGAGGGGCAGCATGGCCATGGAGAGAGATCCACCCTGCACTTTGGATTCTGCTGGCACAAGGCTGGCAGTGGAGCTGGAGGATGTGATCCTACAAGCTCTAACCCAGGAGGTCTGTGCAGTTTGTGCTATTCCTTTCCATAGCAGCTGGGGGTTTGTCTTCCAAGGGCTTTTCACTTGGAAAAAGCCTGTTCTGAACTCAGGTATTCAGGGGCTGGTGCTTTTCAGGCCAGCTCAGGTTTCTATGTGCACATGTTTTATGGGGGAGCTGGGCCCAGGCAAGCACAGATGGACTCCAGGCTTATGGAAAGTACCTTCCAAACCAGCCCTGTTTGAATTTCCAGCCTGAGCCTGGAAATAAATAAATAAGATGGGGAGGTTTGCCCTTTTTTTTTTGGCTGGTGTATTTAACTGCACTGACAAGCAGAGCCCTTGTCAGCCTCTCCACTGGAAATACCCCAGAGATTTCCCCAAATTCTTCATCTGGGGAGATGATTTTTTTTTTTTAATCTTTAACCTTTTCTGTTATCCTGCACAGGACAGAGCCAGGACACCCCTCCAGCTTGGGGGGATACAGACGTGTAGGTCACTGTGTCGTGTGGCTTGGTGAGTGCAGGGAATGATAAAACCCCACTGTCTGGGATGCTCCAGCTCCTGAGTGCCACGAGAATGAGCCCAGATCCAGCAGAGGGGATGCTCAGCCCTGGCACTGTGGTGCTGGTGCCCTGCAAACAGCTGATGGGCTGGGACAGCAGCAGGGACAGCACCAGGACGGGGGGAAATCTTACGTGCTTCTGGCTCTGACAGTGTGGGGGGAAACTGCTGCCCAGATCTGTTGTGTAACCTTCATGCACTGTCTCTCTTCAAAAGGTCTTGTGCCACATTTTTCTGCCTCACTTGCAGTTGGTTTTCAACTCTGATGCAACTGTTGAAGCCCTGTGAGAGCGGCAGCTTGCAGAGCTCAGGGTTCAGCCCAGGACGTGAGCAGAGCTCAGAGGTGGCTCAGGACCACCAGCAGGATCTCTGCTCTCAGGCAGTGGTTTGCAGGTTTAGCTCAAAGCACCCAGACACATCTTCAGCACCTCCTGTGCCTGCAAGGGCCTGGCTGAGCCAGGGCTGCAGGTGTGAGACTGCCAGGGCTCGGGGAGTGGAAACTGCTCTGTCCTCAGGGCTCCCCTGCACTTCTCAGCTGTGCATCCAACCATCAGCCTCTGCAGGTGAGCAGAGATCGTTGCTGAGCATCTATTTTCTCCTTAACTTTTACCGTGCAGGAAGTAAATAAACACTTGTGAATACTTTCAACGTGTTTGTCAGGTTAAAATAAGTTTGTTTGAATGGGCTGAGTGCTGCTTTGTGTCACACGTGGGGACCAGAACCAGTGGGGGCTCCAGGGGATACCTGATGGCAAACAGCAGCCCTGTCTCTAAACCTTTTCTGTCCTGCTGTCTCAGCTCTTGGCACCCAGGAAAGGAGCCCTGTGGTAACCATCCTGCCCCTGGCTCTGCAGGGCCTCAGGGCTTCCCTCTCTGCATCAGGGAAGGATTTTGGTGGTTTTTAATTGCAAAACTCGGGAATTTGGGCTGTCTTGCAGCATTTTCCAACCCCATCTAATAGGAGAGCCCTGTCAAGTTCAGGATAAATACACAGTCCCTGGTTTATAGCTTATTACTAATTAGGGTCATGTGCAATGTCCAGCAGTTTTTGCCTGAAAAAGATCTGCTGTTTCCCTGGATGCCAAACTGGTGTCCAGAGCTGAGCCCTGACCCAAGCAGGCCTTCCCAGGGCACACTGCCAGTCTCTGGTTGATGTGTTCACAGGCAGAGCTGGCACTTGGGTGAGTGTGTCTCCCCTTTCAGAGAGATCACAGTCTCTGCCCTGAAACAATTCCTGCAGGCACTTGGCATCCCTTCATAACAGCCCAGGAGCAGAGGACAGGGGGACAGAGGAGCTGCCCTGCCGGGGCACTGAGCAGTCCCTACAGAAAAAGGTGCAAATATCAATACTGGAGGTTATCTGTGATCTCTGAGGTGCTGGAGCAGCCCCAGCAAGGCACTGACACACAGCCAGGGAGGCAGAATGGACTTCCAGGGGGAATGGAGGGGCCTGAACCAAACCGTGGTGTGTCCCTTTGAAAACCTGCAGTTTCGTGGCACAGAAAGTGCCCTCAGCTCTCCCCCACCTTAATCTGCTCTGTGTGGAGGGGCATGAGCCTGATGATACCTCAGGGCAGCCTCTCCCTCTTGCCTGGGCACTGGCAGGCAGTGCCAGGGGCTCCCTGCAGCTCTATCAGTCCCCAGCCCCACACAGTTGTTTGTCTCATTTCTCTTTTGAGAGCAGCTGGATTCCAGGAAACCCAGGCAGGGAGGCAGGAGCACAAAAGGACCTTTTGCTTATCTCTGACCTGTCTGCTTGCAGGGAGGCCACAGGGCCCTGATAACCCCCGGGCTGGGATGCAGGATTAGGCACCAAGGTGCATCTGCAGAGACCTGGGGGCAGCCAGATGTGGCACAGCTGCCCAGACAGTGCTCCCTGAGCAGCACAGCTGGTTTCCCACAAACCCGAGGCTCCTGTGAGAGTTATCTGTGTCTGGAAGGGCTGTTTCTCAGTGGAAGAGTGACCTGAGTCCCTTCTGAGCTGCCTGTTTGTGTGGCACTGCGGTACCTCCACCTGGTCAGTCAGACCTGGCTGAAAATCAACCAAAAGGTGAAGAATTTATGGGAAAGGGAGAAAGAGGCACACACAGCTGGCTTGTTTCTTTAGCAAGCGAGGCCAGAAGTGCTGAAATGTCTTGGGTTCATCCTGATGGAGAACAGGAGGATTTTTGTGGGATGGGAAGAATGTTTGCTGCCCAGCTCCAGTCCGGGCTGTGCTGTGGAGAGACCCACTGTGGTGAGCCTGGGCTGGAGCAGCAGACAGGGCACCACAGGGTGGGTTTGTGTCCTGCAGCCTCAGTGAAAATTCCCCCTCGTGGCATCACAGCCAAATCCTGCTCTTCCACAAGGGACGGGCAGCCCAGCCCGGCCTGGGGGTAAACAAGGCGAGGGATTAACTCGGCACAAGATAATGTATTTATTCTCAGGTAGAAAAATAAAACCCTTCCCAGCCTCTTTGGAGAAAAAACATCCTCTGAAGTCTCGTGTTGTGCTGTCTGTGCCTCTGGAGCCGGTTCCAGCAGGGCTGTGGTGGGCGGGGGGACACATCCCAGTACAGATGCTGGGAGCCACACCCTGCCAGCCCAGTGCCACGGCCTGGGGTGACTCGGGGCCAGCTGGGGTGGAGCCTCTGATAGTTATCAGCATCTGCCCTTGAGAATATTCTAATTTTCCCCCAGCTTGTTTTTTAGTTCTTGCCCCCTCCCTCACTCATGCTACCCAGCC
>VXBX01007522.1:144891-155475 GCA_013400415.1 Scytalopus superciliaris
CCCCCAATATTTAGGCTGCAGCAGCCCAGCTCTGATACCCTTTTTAATTAATTGCAGGAGTCTCAGTTTCTGTGTTTCTCACGATAATGAGCATTTCTTTATTACAGCTGTTGCTCACAGAGCCTGTGTGTGTGTTCCCAGCACGGCCGAACCTCTGGGGCTCAGGGCGTGGAGATTTGGGCTTTCCTGAGCTGGGAGAGCTTCATTTGCCAGCACAGTCGGAGCAGCAGATGCTCCTACACAAACATGGCCGTGCTTTACATTAACACAGTTCATTTTACATAGATACTGATTTAAATATAGTCATACTCAAGTGGTTTTGCCACCACAATATCCTTTGCGTGGCGGAAGGAGCGACGCTTTGATCTGGATGGAGCCCACCTGAGCCTGAGTCTAAGTCAGCCTCAATCTCTGCCGGGCACGGCTTTGCCCATGGGCACTTGCCCACCCTCTGCAGCCAGCCAGCTGCTGTGCCTGACCTGGCAGGGTTTGTCCCGCCAGGCTGGGGCAGGCAGGGCTGGCGTCGGGCAGGGACAGAGGGACAAACCCCTTGGCAGCCGCAGGGGCTGCAGGAAACAGATCCCAGCCTGTCCCGGCTTCCCTGGGCACTGGGGTTCTCAGGCAGCTCCTTTGTCTGCCTTATCTAGCGAGGCTGGCACCTCCTCAGCCTCTCCTTGTGTGTGTCGGGCCCCAAAAGGCCCCGAGTTTGGGCTGGGGGGTGATTTATCCCCCTTGTAAGGCAATAATAGCTGTTGGTTCCCAAATCCCCAGTCCTGGAGTTTGTACCACCCCTTGGAGCAGGCAGCCCACTTCAAAGTCCTGCTGGGAATTGTCACTACAAAAGCCAGCACTCGCCTATTAAAGTCCCTAAATCCTGTCTGAAGCTGATTAATTTACACCAAGTTAATTAGTAGGTGCCTTTCCAAGGGTCTGATCCAGTCATTCCATTGCACGACGGCATTTTCAGGGAGAATTAAATCCTTTGCTCATGTGTTTGTGAAGTTGTTTTGAAGACGTAATCTCGTCGCATCTTCCACTGGGAACCTTCTGCCATCTTGGAGGTCTTTGCCACCACTAATAAAGGAAAATCATTAATGATTAATCACCTAAATATGAATTGGGCGGGTTTAGTGCCAGGTTAGTGCAGAATAAGTGGGTTTGCTGAGCTCTGTGCGCACTCCTGCACTCTGGAGTGTCTGGATAAATCCAATGGAGACCTATGGACCTCCTTTATCCCACTTGGCTGGAGGGAAACTGAGGCACAGAGCAGCTGAATGGTGTGAGAAAAGCAGAAAAGGGCTGGCAAATTAATCCCCAAGCCCTGCCACTTCCTGGCTCTTTCCAATTTGTACCTTTCACCGTAAACATTAATTACACACATCGTATCATCCAGGTGAGGGGGGAAATGCTCATTATTCTCTCTGCGAAACTCGTTCAAGAAACTAGAAAACAGAAATTGCTGTGCTGCTGAAAGTTGGGGCTGATTTAACAGTCTGCTCTCTCTGAGAGGCCGGAATTAGCTGAGTCAGGAAGGCAGAAGAACCTGCACAAGCAGAGGAGGGATAATTTGCAAGAACCGTTATCAGTGTCGCCTCTGAAGTCTGTGGTTTAACATCTCCTCTCATGCACTTTAGAGCACAAGCCACTCTTGGTATCCCGAGAATATCCAGGCTCTTTCTGGCTTGTAAATCTTGCAAGAAGTTGGCATTGAGGCTCCGAAGGAAGTGGCAGGAGCCAGCACTGGTTGTGAGCTGTCAGCCCCAGAGGGTCATGCTTAGGTTGGTGCAGTGAGGAGAGCGAGGTGGGAGCGCTGCTGCAAATGGGGAACATTGCCATGCGCTGCACTGGTGTCTCTAGGAAACCTTTCAAGCACTCCCAGGCCCAGCAGTTTGCTAAGAAGACCCAGATCTCATTCCTTTCACTACAGTTGCCAGCAGAAAGGGTTTTTTTTTTTCCCCTAAGCAGAGCCTGCTCCTGGCTCCACTGATGCTGGTCACAGCTTTTGTTCCGAAATTAAGCCCTTCCGCACGGGCTGTGCTTTGGGCAGTAACACATCGCCTGATCCGGGCTCCGAGGGGGCTCGGGGGGCCTGGGGGGGCCTGGCTGAGCCCCCCGTGACCCACGAGCTGCACCTTGGGCTGGGCAGCCAAGGGGGGGCTGAAATGTGCCCTGAGCTCTGGTGCCCTGGAGGGGGATCGCAGCAAAGGGGCTCCGGCAGGAGCAGCCAGTGCCCCTCCAGTGCCCCTCCAGTGCCCCTCCAGTGCCCCTCAGCAGCTCCCCCGAGCCAAGGATCTCCCAGGGGGACCACAGACCTTGGCAGGGGGTTGGTGGGGACGGGGGACACTCCCAGGGTCTTCTCTTTGCCTCTGTGTGGCTTGAAGGAGGTGGTGATTCTCTCACAGCCTCTGCTCAGTCACCCAGACCTGTGTGTTGCATCCCTGGCCACAGCACTGAGTTTTAAACCCAGTGGAACTGATCTCTGGGCAATCCCCATCACAGGCATGGAAAGGAGGGGGCAGGTTTCTAAATCCAGACCCAGGTGATTCCACTGCCTTGAGAAGAAAACACCTGCTGAGTGCCTTTGAAAAGCCAACCCTTGATCCACATTTTCATTTTCCCTCCTTATCCTCGCTTTCCTTCTTGAGCATGCATCTTCCCAGCCTCTGCCTCTGCCTGGGCTGACAACTCAAAACCTCGTGCCAATTTGACATTTGCCTCTTGTGAATGCAAAAGCCCCTGGAGCTCAGGTGGGAGGAGAACCAAGTCACTCTGCTGCCCATCATGTGCATGCTCAGGGCTCAGCCTGGGCAGTGGGAGCTCCTTGGCTGAGTCTGCCCAGCCGTCTGCTCCTGTCACCTCACACATTTGTCACAGAACAAGCAGAGCAATGCACTTTATCTTCTCTTTGCCCACTTCTCTGCTTCCTCCACTTGCTGCTCGCAGCTCTCCTGCATCCCAGGTCTGTTGGGGGCAAAGGTGTCTCTCTCCTTTTCTTCTCCCAAGGGTCACATTAACAAGTTCATCCTGGCCAGGGGACCAGGCTGGTCCAAAACTCAGGAGGGAAAGCCAAAGGAGAGACTCCAGAGGTCTCTGTTCCAAAGTCACCCTTGCAGAACAGAGGCAGGGCCATTCCAGGTCAAGGAACAGCAAAGAAACAGCAAAGCAGCGCCGCTGCACCCACCGGGCCACGACAACCTGTATGTCCTTGTCCCCACGTCCCTCTCCCGGGCTCCTGACTCCCTCCCAGGCTCTCAGCAGGCAGGGACCTTCCCAGAGAGGTCACAGCCCCAGGCACTGCTCAGTCATGGAATCATGGAATGCCTTGGGTTGGGAGGGACCTTAAAGCCCACCCTATTCCACCCCCTGCCATGGGCAGGGACACCTTCCACCAGCCCAGGTTGCTCCAAGCCTCATCCAACCTGTCCTGGGACACTTCCAGGGATGGGGCAGCCACAGCTTCTCTGCCCAATCTGTGCCAGGGCCTGCCCACCCTCACAGGGAACAATTTCTTCCATATATCTCACCTAAGTTTCCCCTCTGTCAGTTTTTACCCATTCCCCCTTTCCTGTCCCTCCAGTTCCTATGAACAGTCCCTCTCTCAGTCTCTTGTACCCCCGTCAGATGCTGGAAGGGGCTGTGAGGTCTCCACACAACTTTCTCATCTCCAGGCTCAACAGCCCCAACTCAGCCATCCCTGCAGTGCCTGAGACACCCCTTTACCTGCTGTGACACCTTAGGGGTCCCAAACAGCAGCTCTACTTCAGCATCTCCAGCTGGGCCAGCATCCTCCGGCTCCGAGCCATGAAGGAGGGGACAGTTTGATGGCAGTGACAGCTCCTGGCAGGCCCTGCAGCCCGTCCTGCCTGACCCCAGCCGTGCAGATAATCAGGAAAGGGCTGCTGAGCAGCTCTGCCCTATCAGTGCCCTGGGCCTGGCCAGCACTGGCAGGTGGCCGTGCAGCAGGGAGTGTCCCCCCGGAGAGGTGCAGAGCCAGCACCAGCTGCCAGGTCCCCTTGTTTGCTGGGCTGTGGAAAATCACCCAGGGAAGGAGAGGCTGCTCTGCATCTCTGCCTCCAGAGCAGTGGGGGTTACATCCAAGTGGGTGGCCCGGGGATCAGTGCCCGGAGGATCCGTGTCACCTGCACCAGGCACACCTGAGCGGGACCTGGGGCTTGGGCTGTGCACGAGAACCCGCTGGTTGGGGTCAGTTTGGGGCACTCTGGGGTTTGGGAGTTGCAGGTGCCCTGTCTGGGCCTGGCACTCATTGCTGGGGAGGGATGAGCCAGTCATGTCAGTGCCCCAGTTTCCTCAGTGGTAACTGGGGATGTTGCTGCGTTCCTTCGGTCTGCTGGGCACTGCCATCCCCTCATCTCCACGGAATCACAGAACCAGACACTGGTTTGGGCTGGAAGGGACCTTGAAAATCACCCAGTGCCACCCCTTGCCATGGGCAGGGACACCTTCCACCAGCCCAGGCTGCTCCAAGCCCCGTCCAACCTGGTCTTCTCTGGCCAACCCGTGCCAACCCTCACAGGGCAGTATCCAATCTAAACCTGCTCTCTGCCAGTGGGAAAAGCCATTCCCCCCTGTCCTTCCCCTGCAGCTTGTGCTGTGCAGTTTCCAAACACTGGAGCATCAGAGGGTTCCACTCGCACCCAGAGCAGAGCGTATCCAGCTGGATGTAAGTCCTTTCCCCCTGAAATCGATCAGCCCCTCCCACCTGCTGCAGGCTGTTCACTGCCCAGATGGTAACTCTGGTTCTGGGGACATGCTCTGCCAGCTCACCTTGTAAATGATGCTGAGGAGCTACAAAAATAACCTGCAGAGCTCTCAGGGCTCATTGCAGGGAGCCTTTGTTTGTCGTCTCACAGCGGGAAGGAAGTTCATACTTGAATTGCCACAGCCCTATCCTGGCCAGAGCCGGGCTCGGGGGAGGCACTGCAGTGCAGATGATCCCTGTCTGATCCCTTCCTGACCCCTTTCCACCCCATTTCTGCCTCCTTTCTGCCCAGACTCGTACTCAGGTGAGCAGGACGGTGTCTGATGTCTCAGAAGGTGCATCCTCAGGGCTGGGGTGCTGTGGAGGGCAGGGTGGGCAGGCAGGAGCAGCAGTGGGCCCAGAGCAGCAGCTTAGGGCTGGAATAAATGGTGAATATTCCAGGTGACTGCTGGAATCCCTCCACTAAAGATCTCCCTAAATACAGTGGGAATACTGCTTGCCCACTGATGTGTTCACAGGGTGAATCTCATTAGCATGTTGTTAATGTCAGTAATTACTGCTGACCCGGATGCAGAAGCTCATGGAGATAACACACAACTACCAGAACTGCTGGGTTTTACACATCCATATTTTATTAGGGATAGCAGCATCTCAGTGAGTGCGATCTCCATGGATCAGCTGGGATACACAGAGGTGCTTGGCTGTGACAGTCACAAGGAACAGACATTTGTGCCCCCAGGGAAAGGTGTTTTGGGGGCAGAGCCTGATATTTGTACACGAGAGTTGTCCTCCAGGTTATTGGAACGATGGCTGTGCTCTGGGGATTGTACTTTATTTCCAGCTTTATTTCCATGTATTGACACAGGGCTGACATTGCCCTTCACCTGCACTGACCACTGTGGTTTTGCAGCTCCTGAAAATTCCCCTTCCTTGGCTTTGCAGTCTGAACTGGAGGGATGAGGAGGACACACGTGCAGGCGTTGGCTTCGTGCGGCGGCGCCAGACCGGCGGCTTTGGGGGTCCCTGGGGTGTCAGAGTGGGGGGTCTGCCACACACACGGCCCCAGCTGCCGTGCCAGACCTGTCCCGGTGCCTGCTGGCTGCGTGGGCACCTCCCGGGTGCCGTGGGGCTGGCACAAGGTGTTTCCTTTCAGTTACACCACGGGGAGCCGAGGGCAGGCGGCGAGCCCGCGGCGAGGCTGCTCCGGCACACGCTGCCTCCAGTTCAAAGCCAGCCTGGGCTCGGGGTGACAGCCAGGCAGGTGCCCCACAAGTGGGGGAAGCGCTGGGGCATCAGTGGGTTTCTTTCTACCCCCCAAAGCATGCACAGAGCACAGTCCTCCCCACTCCAGGGAACCAAATCCAGCTCGGACTGGTGGGATGAGGTTCCTCCTGCCCATCGCTGGCACCCCAGAGATCCCACAGGATTTCCACTGCACCCCCCTCTGAGCCTTGTCCTGCCCTGATTCCTCTGCCCCTCCCAAGGGAAGGATCCTTACAGTCCAGCCTTGGGCACAGACCTGCCCAGGCTCCAGCCCCATTTACACCTGGCCAAGCCAAGTTTAAGCCCCAGCCATCCTTCCTGCCCGACCTGAGCTCAGTCTATCACACCCCCTTTCCTCAGGCTGGTCCAGCCACGATTTTCCTGCCTGTTTTTCCTTGTGAGGTCCTGGAAAACATGGCTGGATGTTCCCATGCAGGGACACAGGCTGGAGGTGCTGCAAACACCCCCATCCCACAGCAGACTCAACTTCCAGCAGCAACACCAAGCCCGGCTTCCAAGGATTCTCCTTTCTCCCCGTTCCATCGGGGCCAAACCTCCTTCCTCATCCCTCCCCTGCTCTTTTCTCCAGCCTGTCCGCAGGAAATTCCCTCTGTGCCGCTGCCCTGAGGAGCCTGGGCTGGCTGTGCCTCTCAGCCTGGCACTGCGTTGGCAGACGGGCACCGGAGTCCCACATCAAATGAGAAATAACCTGCAAGCCCAAATTCTTAGAAAAACCCAAACGCCTGTAATGTGCCAGCCGGGGCGTGTGAGACGGAGCAGCGAGAGCAGGGCAGGGCAGGAACGGGCAGGAAGGATGGACAAGGCAAGGGTGTTGTAAAAAAGATGTATTTTGTATGTAAAATTTCAGGGCAGTGTTTTTTAGCAATTTGCATAATTGGTGACCACAGATAATCCCCTGAAATGACCTAAATATATCCCAACTGGGGGCTTTCCAAGCCCAGTTTGCTTTCTGAAATTGATTGGTTTCAGCTTTGCTGGTTTTTTGGGTTTTTTTTTTTGCTAAGGTCTTTCTTTCTTTCTTTCTGTCTTGCCCAGAAGAACCTGAATTGGGCTGGTTTCTAAGATGCCGATTTGGGAGCAAAACCAAACACTCACCTGGGGATGGTTCACTCTGGTTATGAGTTTGAGTCAATGAAAATGTGACTTAATTTTAGATTCCATCAGGAAAAGGGAACTAAGGCAGAAAACAGCTGCTCAAGTGACAAATGAAGTTCAAATGCTTCTCATAAAAAGTCAGGTGAAATGACATGAAATCTCCTCTGGCCTGAACCATCAGCTGAGGTGAATTGGGGCTCCACTGGACTCACATCTGGCCCAGCAGCTCCAAAACTGAGACCCTCCAAAGCCATGGCCACATTAATTAGAAATTTTCTAAATTTCACTTAGAAATTATCTAAAAAAATTGGCAATTTTCTCCTAAATGATTGGCCAGAGGACACAGTGAGCCGCTTGTTCAGTCCATGTTTACAAATGTCTCTTTTAATCCGTTTTAGCTCTTTCCAATCACTTCTTTGCTGTTCTGGAAGCCACCTCAGCAAAAGGCTTCCTTACACCCAACTTTCCTTTCCCATAATAATCCTGGTTAAGGAGCTCATGATTAAATGGATATATACCCCATGGTTGAACACAGATGTGAGGGACAGCAGCAACAGTCACAATTCTTATTTAAATAGACAATTTGTCCAAACTGGGCCAAACCCTGCCCTAATAAGGGAATTTAAGCCAATGAAAAAGCTGTATTTTGGAACACAGAAGTGTGGAAGCAACAACCTTTATCCTGCAGGATTCCCGTGGATGCCAGTACTGGCTATATCTGGGATTGCTGGGATTCATCATTCAGTGATGTCACCCTGAACTAATGAGTTGGACTCAGAAGCCTGACCAAGTCAGAGGAAAGGGAAAGCAGCAGCTGCCAGGAATGGGAAAGGCGTTGGGAAACACGTCCCCTGGCTCAGATGGGCAACTTGTGCTCCACCAAACTTCCCGTGGAGGCTCTGGGAGCGTTTTTGTTCAGGATGACCGAGGGCTGGGGAGGAGACAGACCCAGCTCAGGGGGGACTCAGCAGTGTGAGAGCAGGGGAGATGCAGGCTGGGATTCCCGAGCACTGGAACAAACTCCTGTGCAGAGCCTGCTCCTCCTGGCCTTCCTGCATGGAATGCTTTGGCTTGGAAAGGCCAGAGATGAGCTCGTTCCACGCCCTGCCATGGGCAGGGGCACCTTCCACTAGCCCAGACTGCTCCAAGCCCTGTCCAACCTGCCCTTGGCCCACATCTCTGTTGCCCTTTAAGAGCTCCAGCTCTTGGCAACTTTTAAATTCATCATCACCTTCCCAAAAAATCATCCCGATTGTATGATTCAGCAGGGAGCAACAGTGCTGTGTCAAGCTCCTGGAAGTCGGGAGGCCATCAGGTTTCTTAATTCCTACTCTGAAGGAATTTCCTTTTTGAATATTGCTGCGCTCTTGCCCAAGCCAGGAAGTTGTCTATCTATGGACAGCAGTGACCAAAATTCGGTTTTCCTGGAATTTTCCCTTCTTGCCTCCGCACACCCACACAATGGGCTTTTTAGGATGCCTGCAGTCTGTAATTTGCCTTTCTAGCCTGATAATGTGGCTTGCAGAGGCACCAGTTTTGCCAAGTCATCATCTGGAAGGAACAGTGGCTTATGCAATGCTCACTTTCCCCCCCGTGTCCGATGGTTCCCCGATCCCAGTTCCTGTGTCAGAACCACCAGGCAGACACTGGGAACAGGAGGGAGCCCATGAAGTCTGGGAAAGGGCCTGAAACTTTCAATTTCAAAAGACACAGCCCAGAAACCAGAAGGACCAAGAACCCAGTGCTGTGGTTTCCCTTTGCCTGACTAAAGAAAATAGCTGCTATTTTTACTAAAAATGTGGGACATGAGGCCCTTCTGTTCCCCTGCACGAGGGGGGGACGCCGCTCACAGGGAGGGAGTGGGGGGGTCACCCCGGATTAAAACCAGCTGACTGATCCACACAACTCTCTCCCAGAGATTCCTCAAATATTTCTTGCCCACACCATGGGAAGATTTATTTGTAAGGTGAAAGAAAGTTGGTTGGGAAGCGGGAATCTGATCTCACCTATAAAAATCCCTCCTTTTCACTTTAAGGCAATGGGATTGATGTTGTTCTCTTGCCCCTTTCTTTGCTCTAGTTCTGCATCACCGTGGGCTTCTCGGGGCCTTCAGCACAACAAATCAATGCTGATGACACCATTAAAAGTTTGCAGTGTATCACAGAAATTACAGTAAATTAAAGCCACCTGCACAGTGCAGGAATGGGATTCCAGCCTGTGAAATGGGTGTTGGGTGTGTGACCTTTGTGTTCACTGCCATGAGGAGGATCCTGAACCTCTAAACCTCTGATCAAAGAGATGCCCTTTATTTTCAACAACCAAAAAAAGTCCTGAGCAGGGAGAACAAATGCTGTGGTCCTGACTTACTTAGGATGTTTGTTCATCATTGAAAGACTCTTCAGATGACAAAAAAGTACTAAATGTGTCAAAATGGCACATGCAGAAGTGACCTGTGCTGTGGCACATCACTCCTTTGGGTTTGTGTTCCTTGGCCTAAAAACACGTGTATTTCCAGGGGAATATTCCAGCAGAGCTGGTCAGGGGTGTCCAGCTGAGTGCCCTCTGTGTGACACTGCAGCCCTTTGGGATGCAGACTTTCGGATCCAACTTCCATTGCCGTGCAGTGGTTTCCCCCCCAGGGGGGCAGATCTGGGGCATTGCTGGGAGGTGACTTTGGGTTTGTCTCCCGGAATGCCTTTCCCACCTCTCCTGTTCGTGATGAAAATCGTTTTGGTCCCAACCACTCCTGCAAATGCCACGCCCCGGCACCATCCCCAGCGGGATGAGGGGATTGTCAGGTCACCCCGCTTGGGCACAGGTTATTATTGGAACTCATTAAAACTTGACCTTCTGAGCCAATTATCGCATCTCAGGGAGGAGCTTTTAAGGTGCAAATTTGAAGGCGATTCATCCCCCTCCCAGCTGGTCTGTCGTGCATTTTGTGCTGGTTTCTGACCCTTCCCAGTAGCAAAGTCAAGGCATCGCAGCTTCTGTAGCCAGAAACAAACAGCAGAGAGCTGTGGGGCCAGAGTTACACCTTCCCAGGCCCGTTCCCAGCCGTTCCAGTGGAACAAGGAGAAACTCGGGTACCAGCAGGGAGCAAATCCCGTGCTGGGGAAGTCACCGCGCAAAATTAGCCAGAAGACTTTGAAATTCCTTTGAAATTCTTAAAGCAGCCAGTCAGCGAACTTTTCAAAGGTGTTCCCAAACAATTGGTAATTATTCGGAAGAACCAGCCAAGGCTGACAAAGCCTTATCTCGGCAGCCCCCGCGGTTGTTATCTCCCACGGAGCCGCACCAGGGGAAATTGTGGCGGGCAGCAGAGCCGGCTCGCTGCGGGCCGGCTCCAAGCCTGCGCACGGCTGATTATTTCCACAGCCTTGAAAAACGTCGCTCAGGCACGCGAAAAAAAAAAATATTAAAAATATAGGACCGAGCGCCGGCAAAAGCCGCTCTCAGCAACGCGTCGGGGGCTGGCTGGGAGC
>VXBX01007522.1:155843-175687 GCA_013400415.1 Scytalopus superciliaris
AGCCTCGCCGGTGCTCGCCCCATGCGGGAGCAGCAGGACCAGCCCCCAGACCCGCAGCTGAGCGACCCCCAAAAGCTCCGGGCTGTGCCCCCCGCGGCAGGGCAGAGATTTGGGCTCGGGGCTACAAGTTAAAGAGGGGAAATAATAGCGCTACTATTTACTTCCCCAAATTAAAAATGAGCGTGGCTCTCTGCAGGGTGGGGGTCGGGGGTTGGGGGCTTTTTTTTTTCCCCCCTCCCCTATTACTCTGTTCCTGCAGTCCCGTTTCCGAGAGGGGTGTTAGAGAAATGCTGCTCCGGGACACGTTGCTGCGAAGCCCGAAAGGCAGCCAGGAGCGGGTGACACTTGGCAGTTGTCACACCCGTGTCGGTGTCCCCAGCCCCGGGGCTGGGAGGAGGATGGCGTTTGCTGAGGAGAAAACCGCAATATTTTTATGGTCGTGTCGAAAGAAGGAAGTTAAATATGACAAGTGTTTTGATGCTGTTGGGAGATAAAGGGCAGAGGTCTGAAATTGGGAGCTGCTGGATCCTTTGGCTGAGGGAGGAGGAGGAGGAGGAGGAGGAGGCTCGGACCCAGCGTGGATTTGGGTGCTGCCATTGATTCTTGTTGTGTGTCTGGAGCACTCGGGCTGGAATTGCCAGCAGTGGATCCTCCTCTGTTAAGTCTCCAGCTGGAGTTGTGCTGGAGCTGCTCGTTTTCTCCAGAGATGCCCATTCCCCACAGGGCAGGAGGTGGCAGCTTTGCCGGCCAGCTGGCTGGAGACATCCCCAGCGGGGGAGATCAGAAACGGGGCCAAATCGAGCAATTTTGGTCTCACTTGTGCACTCTTTCTGGCTGCATCTAAGCTCTGCTGCTTTCCCCAGGAAGGTGAAGCCTGGAGCCCTTGGGGAAGCTCCTGGCTGCTGCAATCCCAGGGATGTCATCAGAGTTAACCTGGAGCCCATTCACTCCAGAGCCCTGCTGAGTGTGAAACAGCAGCGAGACCAGAGGCTTTGGAGCTGCAGTGCAGGCAGGGCCTGGGGAGGGGGTGGGGGGTCCTGTGCTGGGAAAAACTGCCTTTTATTTGGTGTCTCTGTGCCTGGGTTTTGCCAGGTGTGCGAGGAGCAGAAGTGCGAGGAAGAGGTTTTCCCCCTGGCCATGAATTACGTGGATCGTTACCTGTCGTCGGTGCCGGTGCAGAAGAACCACCTGCAGCTGCTGGGGGCTGTGTGCATGCTCCTGGCCTCCAAGCTGAGGGAAACCATGCCCCTGACCGTGGAGAAGCTCTGCATTTACACAGACAACTCCATCACACCTCAGCAGCTCCTGGTAATTGCCCACCTCTGTGTTCCTCTTCTGCCTCCCTCTGCATTCCGGCCTTCTCTCCTCCCTGTCCTGCTGGGTGTGATGCCTGTTGGTGGAGACCTTCCCATGTTCTGGGAAGCAGAATTGTCCCCTCCAGGTCGGAGAGGAAGTTCCTTGTGCCTCCCCTGCTCGCTGGGCTGTCACCCTGAGCTGTCACCACGCTCAGGCAGAAGTTCAGCTCTGAGGCTTTGAAAGGCACAGGGTTTTCATGCCTGATAAAAGCTCAAAGATCCAAACCTCTGAGTTCAACTTCACCAGTGCAGGAGGAAACTGGAGAACCCCTTTTCTTGGGGGGGACCTTCCATGCTGGTGGCTCAGAGCCCTCTGAGGAAACAGTCACCTCAAGTGAGAAACATCCCTGGGGACTGTTTTGCCCCTGAGAATTTCTCAGGGTTACTCATCTCCTTGCTCAGTATCTCTGGTTTTTTGGGCTGGGGTGGGTGGGGTGATCTGAGTGTGATTTGTCCCCACGGTGGGGAGTGAACCCGCAAAACTTTCAGGTGTGAATCGAGGGAAGTTCTGGTAACTGGGGAGCTCTGGTATGAACATGGTTTTTTCCAAGTGCCAGTGAAAGGCCGGGGAAAATCCCCTCAGCTCCTCGACTCTCTCCCTGAAGTCATTTGGGGGTGGTGATTGTCTTAATTAGCACTCATGGGTGGGTGATTACCATGAATTGTGGGGACGGGTGGGAATGCACAGAGGAAACACTTGGTGCTTCCCTGGATTCTGAGTCCTGTCAACATCCCTGAGACCAGGACAGAGTCACAGCCAGTTGTAGTGACTCCTGTAGCCCAGAGGTATTTCATTCTGATTCACTTGCTGATTTCTTGGGGAGGGTTTGCTGTTTTCAGTTGACTCCTGAGCCCTGTTTGCAGCAGGCTTCTCCCAAAGGGCAGTGGAGAGGTGCAGGTGAGGAGTGGGCAGAGCATGTGCAGCATCCCTGGAGACTTTCCTTTGCTCTCCAACTCCAGTGTTAATTCCTCCTTGCTCAGAGTCTTTTTTATTTCTTCCCCTGAGGTTTGTCAGCAGGAAGCTGTGGCCAAGCAGCACCACAGTGTTCATCTTCCCTTCTCCCTCCTCCTGGCAGCCCTGGGGTGGAGCTGCAGGAGGAAAGGGCTCTCTGATGCCTGTGTTTCACTTCTGACCCTGCAGGTCTCAGTCCTGGGGTTCTCCTTCCCTGTGGTTTTTTCTCCCCAGGGTCCTGGGTTGCTCTCAGGAGGCACAGATGCCAGGCTGGCTGGCACAGACCTCTTGGATCTCTGTGCTCCGGAATCAATATGGAGTTGAGGTGGATGAAAATGGCTTCATTTGGGGGGGGTCAAAAGTCTTTTTTTGGGCTAGCCAAAGATAGCTTTTCCAGGCAAATAGGATCCCTTTCCTACTCAGCACTGCAGGGGGTTGTTCCTGGTCATCAAAGGGCTCAGCAGAGGCATCAGGAACCAGACCTGAGGCACTGGCAGGTCTCTGGGCAGGAGCTGCTCCACAGCCCATCATCTGGGGGGCACCTTTCCCTGCCCACCACAAGGCTGGACTTCCACAGATTTTAACCCAGTTTGGAGCACATCCTGCCCCAGCCTCCCCCTGTGCTCACAGCAAAGGGGGCTTGGAGGGACCCTCTGAGGGCACGTGAAGGATTTGGGAGCAGGGCTGGGTTACAGCAGCGGGAGCTGCTGTTTCCCCCTCTGTGCTAATCGGGGGTGTTGCTGCTCTTTCACAATCTCCCAGGGTGGGGAGGGGAAGGGGAAGAGGAAGGGGAGCTTCTTCATCAAGGTTTGGACAATGGTGCATCCTGGCCTCTTCCCATGGCCCGGTGCCATCCCGGCTTGCAGGGCTCCCCCCGGCCCTGGGGAGCAGCTGGCTCGCATTCCCAGCAGGTTTGCTTCCTTCTCCTGCCGGGCTGCTTGGCACCAGCTCAGCAGGGACACACTTGAGACTAAATCTTGATGAGGTTATTCTAGGGAGAAGGAAATGATGCAACGAGGGACTTGTCCATTTGGAGGAAGTTGGATTTCCGTCAGGGGTGTTATCTAACCTACCTTTCTTTTTCTTTTTTTTTCTTTTCTTTTCTCTCTTTTAATAAAGATCTTTCTGGCCTGTGCAAGAGGGTGTTCAGCTGCCTGGGGAGAGCAGCTGTAAGCCTCCTCCATCTGCCTGGTTTGCTCCTAAAGCATTGGCTTATCTTGGGAATCTTCAACCTCAAGGTCTGTTTTGCCAACAGCCAGAAATTTCCTGGCACAGACTAAGGATGGTGGAGCCTCCAGGTAGATGGTGAAGGAGCAGCAGTGGCCCTGAAGGCCATGAAGAGAATAAGAGAAGTAAGAGCTGAGTAGAGAGGGATGTTCACTTGTGGCTTTCCAGAACACACACTGGTGTTTTCCTGCTTTCCCTCCTGCTTGTGGCACAGCTGGGACAGACATGACATTTCTCCCTCTGGAGTTGGTCCCTTTGCCTTGACACCCAGACCTGAACTGCTCCCAGGGCACGAAACAGACGTTTGCCCCCATTTCCCCATTTGCAAATGGCCTTTGGTGGCTGCTCATTTCTGTAGCTGCTCTGGGGGGTGGGTGACCAGCCTCTCCCTCCACCCTCTGTGTGAGTCACCTCGGGAGCACCAAGTGTGTCACCAGGTCTGTGACAGTGTCAGGTGGTCCCTTCTCCTGTACAGCTCCCTTTGCTGCTGCTGCAGAGGGGAGTGGGCTCTGCTTCCAGATGGATTTCCAGACTCCTGCAGGGACAGAGGGGCTGTGGGTGTTGTGGGGGCAGAGCGTGGTGTGCAGCGTGGCTGTCACATCCCAGATGGAGTTTGCAGAGCTGGAAATGGAGTCAAACAGTCTCTGCCTGTGGGTTGGGTCTGTCTGGGGGTGCAGAGGCTCTTTGCCTGCAGCAGGACTGTGCTCACCTGGTCACAGCAGGGGCAGCAATGGGAATTCTGCTTTCCTGTCTTCTTTTTTGTTTAGGATGGAGCTGGGAGAGATCAGACTTGCAGAGGGGAAGCTCTGCTGTGTGATTTCCACCCAGGCACGGAGAGCTCTGCCCTGAAGGGTCTTGCAGAAGGGGATCTGATGCATTCCCAGTGCTGGGATGCTCCATGGGCAGTGCTGGCAGCTTTCAGCCCTTCCACGAGGAGGGTGAGCTCTTCAGGCTGGAGAAACAAAGGGACATTTTCCACTTTCTTCCTCTCTTTCATTGCCCAGGCAGGGACTGATTCAATGAGGTGCAAAACAAAATGCCAGGAAAAGGATGTTTGCTCCATCAGCGGCGCTGCCGTTGCAAACCTGCCTGTCCTGTCTCTCGCTGCTTTTGTTCTGCTCCTTCCACAGATAAAGTGATTCAGAGATTCTGACATGGATCTGAGGGCGGGGAGTCCCCAGGGTTAGCAGGAGAGAGGCGAGGAGCAGGGTGGTTTGGCAGGAGAGAGGCTTCCCTGAGCTAAATCCTGTGAGCTGGTGACAGCCCTTGGCGCCGGGCGCCTTCAGCTGCCATCCCTGGAGCCGGCGGGGCCCTGGGATCAGGCCCTTGGAACAGCCAGGCCTTTAGGATGCTGAGGATGAGCCTGTGCTTGGAAAGGAGCTGCTGTTGTGCCTTGCAGAAGGACAGGCTGTCCTGGATCAGTCCGTGGCCCAGGTGAGGTCTGGTGGCTGAGCTGGAGCTGGACCTTCCCCTTGGGACAATATCCCAGCAGGGACAGGCTCTGCCACACCAGTGGGGACACTGTGTGCCAGTGACAGTGACATGCTGTGTTGCAGCTCTGGGAGGAAAGGCAGGAGGAAGAGCCTGCAGTGATGCTGGGCTGTGTCCCTTCTGCTCTGAGCTCCCCTCTCACATTCAGAGATCCCTCTTGGATCTGCCTTGGGAGGAGGGATTTCCAGGTCCTCCTCCTGACCTTATCCCTGGGTCTGGGCTGTGCTTCCAGCTCAGGGCAGTGACTGCCAAAGGTGTCAGCCTTGTCCTGTGCCCCTTCCCAAGAAGTTGGGTGGATGCAGGAGGAAGCAGCCAGCTTTCCCAACCCTCTGGAGCCCTTGGGGGGCCCAGGTGAGCAGCAGGGTCCTTTCCAACTCAGGATATTTCTACACCCATATTTCCTCCTTTTCCCAAGCCTGATCTCTCCCCTCTGCTCCAATCCCACCTTGAACCAGGCACTCTCTGACCTGTGCTGTGATCCTCTGGAGCTCTTTGCAAGGATTCTTCTTGCTTTTATCCTGGGAATTTGGCTTAAAACTCCAGCAGGCCTGGCAGGCTGGCCATCCATATGGGAGGTGGGAGCCTGTGGAGGCAAGGAATGGTTTCCTGGGTGGAAAAGTGCAGCCTGTGAAGTGGCAACAGGCACGTTGGGCCTTGGTGGGGGTGGTTTGGAGCAGGTTGAGCAATGCTGCTCATTTAGGCAACTCAGAGCTGGTTTGTTGTGTAAGGGGAAAGAGATGGTTTAACAAAAGAAGGAGAAAGTGAAGATCTGATCTTAGAAAAAAAAATAACCCTCACTTGTTCAAACCCATCTGTTCTGGAGCCCTTTGGCACCTCTGAGCAGCACTGACCCTGTAATCCTAAACTGGTGGGGAAAGGAATGGATGTTCTGCTGGGCAGGATGAGGCCCTGAAATGGACACACCTGACACAAATCCCAGGCCAGCCCTGGCCTTTCTGGCACTCCTGGACCTCATTGCCAAAACCAGACTTGCTGCTGATCCTGAGAATGAGAGAAGATGGGACTGGAGATCATCACTGTGGCTTGGGACTGGCAGAGAGGGTGTGGGGTGGCCTTGCTGCAGGGATGGGAAGGGAAATGATCCTGGGAAGACACAGCGCTCTCCTCTCCTGAGTGACAATCACACCCAGTGGCCTCCAAGCTGGATTCAGCTGCTGCTCCAGTCACATCACACAGACCTTGGCACTGATGGCAGAGCAGGGAATTGGGTGCAGGGGTCCCAAATTCTGTGCTGAGGCTCCAGTGTGGGGCTCCCCTTGTGTACACCTTGGTGCTGACCTGCTGGGTGATGGCTCTGCCAAGGGCTGGTCCTGCACTGTGTCTGTGTCAGGACTGGTGCCAGGGCTGATGCCCAGGGCTGGCAGAGCTGGGAGAGGCTCAGCAGGTGCCAAGAGCTCCAGCTCAAACCCATGCAGGGCACCCAGCCTTCCCACCATCTGCTCCCCAGCTCGCAGCCAGCACTG
Organism: Scytalopus superciliaris; assembly: GCA_013400415.1. NCBI lineage: Eukaryota > Metazoa > Chordata > Aves > Passeriformes > Rhinocryptidae > Scytalopus > Scytalopus superciliaris. The sequence continues at coordinate 162,353 of VXBX01007522.1, forward strand.
GCTGGGTCATGGAGATACCACAGAAATCCCTGTTGGATGCTTGGAGGGAGCACCTGAACTGGGATGGAGGTGTTGGCAGTCCCTGGGCCACACCAGTGCCTGTTGGTTGTATGTTGGTGGGAGTTGGTGTGGCTGTTCAGTGCCTGGGAAGCTGCTGGGGATGCTCTTCTGAGCACAACCGGAGGCTCTCCTGGTGGAGAAGAGGTGGGATGAGTAGGGGAGGTTCTGCCAAAATGCTGCATTCCCAGCCTAGGACCTGCATTCCCAGCCCCTGAGCTCTGCAGGCCCTGCTGCTCCTGGGAGCCTGGACATCAGCCTCTCCTCTTGGGAGTGCAGAAGGGATATGGGAATGCTGTGCTTGCTGCTCCTTGCCCTGGTTTTCCCTCTGAGGGCCGTTGCAGCAGCTTGCACAGAGAGGAGCGTTGATGGCTAATCCCAGTGCTCCCTGAAAAGAAGCAGCCAGATTTATTGCTTCCTCCTCTGAGCTTTGCTCCCAGCCCTGCAGCAGCTCAGGGCTGGAACTGTGCCACAGCCACAGAGTGGGGACAACCCTTCTTTCCTTCCCTGTCCCGTGGGCTGTGCTGAGCTGTCCCTCTCCAGCCCTGCTCCCTGACATCCTGTCTGTCCTGGCTCTGCAGCACTGGGAGCTCCTAGTCCTGGAGAAGCTGAAGTGGGACCTGGTGTCTGTGATAGCCAACGATTTCCTGCCCCACATCCTCCATCGCCTCCCGCTGCCCACGGACAAGGTGGAGCTGGTGAAGAAACACGCACAGACCTTCATTGCCCTGTGTGCCACGGGTGGGTGCTGGGCAGGGGGGGCTGGGGGCAGGGGCTGGGTCACCTGGGCTGGTCTCCCCTGCCTTTTTGGGGGGGACCAAGTGCCTGCCTTCCTTCTAATCACAGCCATTCAAGGTGGGATAATGCTCTTGGGTGCCTGAGAGATGCCGGGGGAGCAGAGCCGTGTGCCAGCCCCTTGCTGGAGGGTGGCTGGGGCTGAGTCTGAGCTTTTCTCAGCTTCTCCCTGAATCTCTAGAGCCACTTCATCCCATTCGGCAGTTGTTGCTCAGCCCATTTTCCCTCACCCCCGTTTCTCCCGGCTGAGCTGCAGAGGCCCCTCTGTCAGCCCCTCTGGAGTTTCCCAGGGGAATCACTGTCCCAAACGCCGTGTGCCCCCTCGCTAACAGCCTGTCCCTGTGTCCCTGTGTCCCTGTGTCCCTGTGTCCCTGTGCTGGCTCCAGACTACACCTTCGTGATGTACCCGCCGTCCATGATCGCCACGGGCAGCATCGGGGCCGCCATCCACGGGCTGACCATCTCCCTGAGCGGCTTCGGCGGCGAGGCCGTCACGGAGCTGCTGGCCGGGATCACGGGCACGGAGGTGGTGAGTGGGCACAGGGAGCCCCCCAGGGGCACAGGGAGCTGCTTTCCACGGAGCATGGCACAGCGCTGGGGCAGGGGGGGCGTGGAGTCTCCCTCTCTGGAGATGTTCCCAACCCGCCTGGACACGCGGTCCTGCGTCACCTGCTCCAGGTGACCCTGCCTTGGCAGGGGGTTGGACTGGGTGGGCTCCAGACGGCCCTTCCAACCCCAGCTATTCTGTGATTCCTTGAAATTGGGCTGTCAGTAACCTTGGTTTGAGGAGAGCCAGGGGGTGAGTGAGGGAGCATCCCCAAACAGCCACCTCTGGCAGCCCCGTGGCCGCAGTGGCTCCTGCCTGGGCAGGGCAGGGTGGGCTCGGGAGCCTTTGAAATGCCACACAAACAAAGGGCAGCAGGTGTTGGCAGGATCGGGTTGACAGGGTGGGATGGGGCAGAGGGAGAAGCCGGGCTCGGCATCTGCTCCCCTCCAGCGGTGTCTGGTTGCAGGTACCCAGGATTGGGTAAGAGAGGGGTGGGGGCACGGAGCCTTTCAGGCTTTGGGGACATGAGGATGGTGGGGTGGGCACTGCCAGCCCCCACACTGCCCTTGGAGCAGGGAAGGGGGATCCTGTTGGGCTGCTCAGGTCGCTCCTGCTGCAGCAACCGTGAGCTTTTCCTGTGCCAGGGCCCCTTTGATCTCTCCTCCTGCCTGGTGCTGGCAGCCGGTGTGGGGTTGGTTACAGTCCCCTGACAGGGGTGGGGTGTGATGGGGGGGCTGCCACGAGCCTTTGTCCCAGCAGGAGGACGGGCAGGAGGCTCCCTCTGTTTGCAGGGATGGAATTTTTTTGTTTGCTGGAACCTTTTTAAAGAGCATCAGTGCAGCCACCTGCTCACAAGCTGCTGCAGGGACAGGGCAGGGGCTGCAACCTGCTCCAGGTCAGGGCTGGTGGGGGCAACAGGTGGGAAGCAGGAGGGCTCCACTGAGGGAGGGAGGTGAAATGGAGCCCAGCACAGCTCTGCCACCCTCCCCAGGGCATCTGCTGTGCCCACAGCCTTGCAGGGCTCCTGGAAGAGCACCTGGCCTTGGCCTCAGGTGTCCGTGGTGGGATTCTTCTCCCTGAGCCTTGTGGTGTGCCCGGGCTGTGCCCAGTTTCCCCTCTGGCTCCAGCTGGGGGAGTGATCCCCTTCCTGCAGGGCTGGCTGTGTGTGGCCAGAGTGGCTTTGGTGTCTGTGCCAATGGAGAGCCTGGGGCTGTGTGGCTGTGGTGACACAGAAACTGGGGCTGGACTGGCTGTGGTGACAGAGAACCTGGGGATTCACTGGCTGTGGTGATGGAGAAACTGGGAATGGACTGGCTGTGGTGGCACAGAGCCTGGGGATGGGTGGGTGGCCCTGTCCCTGGTGCTCCCGCGGGTGGGCAGGAGGCTGCTCTGACGGGAAGCGCGGGGAAGGGGAGCTGGGCGTTGCTATTTTCGCTCGCCACATCCTCTTGTCAGTTTCTAAGAACCGGTGGTGGATTCCTGGTAAGAGATTTCGGGGTGTGACAATATCCCCGAGGTGTGAACTGCCCCCGAGCTCCCCGGGCTGGGCCGTGCCCACAGTGACACCTCGAAGGGTCCGGGGGCTCCGCTGCCTGAGTGGGAGTTTCCTCCTCTGGTTACAGGTCATGTGGGGGGAAAAACCAGAGTGGGGTTGGCGTTTATGATGAGTGGTGGTGCCCCCTCTGCCTTCCTGTGAGTGGGGCTGGTGTGTCCCCCAGCACTGGCGTGCCTGAGGGGGTTACACATGGACACAGAGGACTTTGTGGCCACAGCATGGTCCTCCCAGCATGGATGGGGTGTGGTGGTGTGGGAACACATAGGTGGCTTTTGGTTCAGGGATCCCCCCCAGAGTGAGGCAGTGCCTGCCAGCCAGAGCATCCAGCAGGGTTCCTGTGCCTGGCCCCACTGCAGGAGCACCCCGAGCTCTGGGAGAGGCAGGGGGATCCATGGGCTCTGTGTGCTGCAGGCCAGCCATCTCTCGTGCATCTGGGAAGTTTGGGTTGTAAAGGCCAATTCCAGCCTGTGCAGAGCTGCTCTGCCCTTGGCATGGTCCTGAAATCACACCCTGCTGCCAGGCACGAGCCTGGTGCTTTGGGAAGCTCTGATGGGCACAGTGTCTATTCCTGGAGAATGTGGTCAGGCAGGGAGGGTGGGAGAGGACAACCAGAGCATGATTTTGGGAGGGACCCAAAGCACAGATAAGCTGGAGAAAAGCTCCGGTTGTGTTTAGATGCTCTGGGGGGGGGTCAGAGATGCAGCCCGGCAGCTGCTCGGAGCGATTCCTAAAGGCTCCCACCTCTGAGGAGCAGAGAACTGAAGCCTCTTGTCTCTCTCCCTCTCCCCAGGACTGCCTGAAGGCCTGTCAGGAGCAGATTGAGGCAGCCTTAGCCGAGAGCCTGAAGCAGGCATCCCAATCCCAGCAGGAATTCAGCGCCAAGGCGGCGGTGTACGGGGGCAGCCAACCCACCAGCACCCCCACGGACGTCACCGACGTCAACCTGTGACCAGCCCCCCTTCCCCAGAGCTGCTCCTCGCCCTGGACACCCCCAGCTCGCTGCATCCCACCCACCCAGCCAACGCCCCCTGGGGATCCCTCCCGCCCACCGGGATGCGGGGCAGGATCCGTGCTCGGAGCTGCTGCGGGTGGCTTGGGGTGAAGCGACCGGTTTTGTGGTGTCAGGGCACAGGAATGCTGGGGAGGGGCAGCAGGACCCCGAAAGAAGTTGGAATTGTTTCTCTGTTGGTGTTTTCCCTGGTTCTCAGGGGTGTTTACGGTGACTTCCAGCCCTGTGGGGGCCATAAATCATGGACAGCGAGCCCTGCGGGACCCAAACCCTCCCAGCCCCCAGCTCCTCCCTGAGCTGGGGAGTTGTGGGGCCGTGGGAGGGACCTGCATGTCCCAGAGGAGGGAGATGCTCCCCACGTTCCCTCCTGGGCAGGAGGGCTCTGGACCCACAGGGATCCCTTCGGAAGGAGGGAGCAGCTGCTCGGTGGCCCCTCGGTCCCGATTGCTTCGTGCCAGATTCCTGCAGCTCCCAGGGGAGTTGTGTGGCTGCTTCTGCTTGGAGGGGAACTGTGGGGCTTGTTTGTTGTTGCTGTTGGATTTGAGATTTTGGGGACATGCTCCCCATCTGTGTGGACAAGCAGGAGGGTCCTGGCCTTGGGAGGGGGCAGGATTGGGCACTGTCCCCTCGGATTTCCGCTGGCCCACAGAGGCTGCTTAATTTATTGTTAACTGCTGGGAAATAAGGAGGGAGGAGACTTGGCATTCCTTGGTGTGGGGCCTGGATGCTGCTCTCCTCTCCTTCTGAAGAAGTGCCTTCCCCCTTCGCCCTTTCCCTGCCTCCCTGGGCCATGGGAGACTCTCACTTGGAAGCTGGTTGGTCCTTTGGTAGCTTAGGCATCAGACTAGGATTTAAGGAATACCTTTGAATGTGCTGCTATAGTCTGGGATGCATCTCCACCCTTCCAGGGCAGGGATCTCGGATCACACTCAGGAGGGGGCTGTGTTATGTGTATCCACGTGGATCTGAGCTGTATCCTGTGAGGGTGGAAAACTCGCTGCGCACTTGAGTTGGAAAAGCAATTACTGCGTTTTTTGTATTGTTGTTGTTATCCTGTTAGTTTTTTATAAAAAAGTGTTTTAAAAAAAAATAATGCTGCTTTTCTATGAGAGAACCATTACAGAGTGGAATTGTATTAACCAGGAGAAGCCAGAGACTCCGCAGGAATGGGAGGCAGATGCTGCTGCTGGGGGACGTCTGGACATGTGGCTCCATGGCCATTGTCCTCCTGTGGGAGATGTGGAAAAGGAGGGGGAAATCTTCCCTTTTGGATGCCACTAGATACGAAAATCAGGCAGAAAAAGGTGGGGCTGCTGCTTCTCCCCGAGCCTGCCTTGTCCAGAGGTGCCCCAGAGCCATGGCCTCCTGCAAGCAGGAGGGCTGGGACCGAGCCTGGCTGTGCAAAAGAAAATGTTTGGTTTTTTATATATAAATGAGTTTTAATTTAAGAGTAAACTGGTTTGGTGTTCACTTGCAAGAGTCCCGCTGCTGGGAGAGCCAGAGAACCCAGTGATGTTGCAATAAAGTATTTTAAAGAGACTGAGTGGCTTGAGGGTTTCCCTGTGCAATTCCCAGGGCAGAGCTTGGATCCTAGCCCCTGGGGTATCCCTTGGGGGGCTCCAGCCTTGTGTTTCCCAGGATGGAGCAGGGAGTGGGCAGGCAGGACACCCCCAGCCCCACTGAGAGGTTCCCAGGTAAGTGCAGCCTCCTGGGACACAGGAGGGAAGTCCCCCCTGGGTTCTCCAGCAGAGGTGGCACATGGGCAGGTGCCACGAGCAGGGCAGGCACGAGGCCTCAATGGCCAGGTGAGGGCAGTGGCCCTTTGGCTTCACCAGCCTTGCCAAGTGCTGTGTCTGGGAAAATCCGTGGGGCAGGGAGAGGGCCAGCATTCTGGAGGCTGGTGGGGACCCTGCAGGGATGTGGCTGCTGGGCAGAACCAACCCTGACTGACCAACATGGCTCTGATTTTATTTTCCAGTACAGGAACAAGCCAAACTCTCCCAGTGCTGGTGGCACCAGGATCCTGGGTGGGACAGGGGCTGTTTCCTCCTGTGACAAGCAGCACAGGCAGCTCAGTCCATTTCTGTGGGCACAGTCTCTTTCCAGTGACCTCTCCAAACAGCAGGATCCAGGATGGATGCTCCTGCATCCAGCAGCATCCCGGGAGCAGGTCAGGGCACAGCTGCTCCCTGTCCCTGCTCACTCCATGGCCACGGGCTCCTGCCCCTCCACATCCCGCGTCTTGGAGTTCATGAGCTCCCTGCGGATCTCGGGTGAGATCTGCGGGTGGCTGTGGAACTTGAGCAGCTCGAGCAGAGCCTCCTTCTGCTCCGAGGACAGGTCCTCCTTGTAGCGCTGGGCCAGGGCCAGGAAGCTCTGGTGCCACAGCACGGGCAGGGCCCGCTGGTCCGTGCGGAAGGCCAGGAAGTGGAACACGAGGGCGTCGACCACGCGGAAGGGCAGCGCGTATTTCTTGTCGATGAGCAGGCGCAGGAAGATGCTGTTGGCGCCGCTGTACTGCATCTCTGCCAGCTTCAGCATGGCTGCACTGGGTGGGCACAGGGGGCACGGGGTTGGGAAGGCGCAGTGGGGCTGGGGCGGGGGGCCAGGGCACAGTCACGAGGCTGGAGTCAAGGGGACAGAGCGGGGGGCCACCCTGGAACCATGAGGACCAAGGGGGGCATGGGGGTCCGAGGGGACCAGGCAGGAGCCACAGGGATGGAGGAGGGAGCAGCACAAGGGTCAGGATGGGGTACCAGGCACCTAGACACAAAGCTGAGCCTTTGACCTCAACCCTGGAGGGAGCTGAGTGATCACCCACCATCTCTAAAGGGCCAGAGAGACTCAGGGAGGGAGATTAAGGCGCTTCTGGGGTCCCTGAAGGAGAAGCTCTGCCCCTGCCCCCCCCTCCAGTGCCTCACCTGGAGTGCAGGACGGGGATGGAGCACTTGGTGAGGATGCTGCCGATGATGATGGCCTCCCGCAGCGTGCACGTGCCCGACTCACAGAGGGGGATGAGGATCCCTGCGGAGGGGAGAGTCAGGCAAGTCCCCCCGGGAACCCAGACAAAGCCCAGCTCAGACCCTGCAGGACCCCCTACCCTTGAACCAGGCTGCTGGCTTGAACAGGGCCTTCTTCAGAGCCATGTACAGGTGGAAGTTGAGCCGCTTGTACTCGGCGATGTCATCCCGGACCCGCGGCAGCAGCACCAGGTTGTAGAACCTCTGGGCCATCCTCTCCTTCAGGTTGGAGGAAAATATCCTGGGAACACCAAAGCATGCAGAAAAAGGTGGGGAAAGGAGGCCAAGCAGGGACAGTTGGTGTTTTTTAGATCTGATCTCAGCGATGGAAAGAAAAAGCAAGAGATGCCATGTCAGCAGCTGCCAGGGATGACCCTACCTGGTGGCCTGGTACATGGCAGCGGCTGTCCACGCCTCTGGCTCGGTGATGTAGAGGATCTGCTCCCAGTTGGATAGGGCAGGAATGATTTTAAACGCCTTGGGGAGCTTCCCACTCCTGTACTTGGACAGCACCTTCAAAGGCATGGGTACAGGCCGTGACTGTGGGCACTGACAGCAGGGCTATCAGCCCCTCAGGGAGGGTGGCTGAGGGTTCAGCTGCTCGGGTCTCACCTCCCTGACACCCCTGTAGACCTCCAGCACCCGGGGGTCCAGCTGGGGCATGGGGCAGCCCGAAAGCTCCGACATCGCCGTCTCCACCTCCGTCTGCTTCTCCGTGATCTTCTCCATGATAATGTCGGCCAGGGTACGCCTGGGGCCAGCACGGGGTGGGGGGAACAGGACAGGAGGTGAGTTGGGGTCTGACACGGGGCAGGGATGAGTTGGGGGTCATGCAGGGAAGTGTCCCCTGCCCCGGCCGTCCCTCACCTCAGCGGCGGGTTCTTGTTCATGAACATCTCGATGGCTTTCTCATCCTCGGGGTCCACCTCCACCTCCCCGCTGTACTCCCCGCCCCGTCCCGCCGCCGCCGCCTTCTCCAGCGAGGGCCACTCCTCATCATCCTCCGAGTCCGAGCCGGGACCTGCGGGGATCCCGGGGGCTGAGCCGGGGGACGGTGGTCCCGGGGGCTGAGCCGGGGGTCGCGCACCCTCAGGGGGATCCCAGGGGTTCCCGGTGGTCCCGGAGGGATCCCGGGGGCTCACCCAGCACCACGCACCCTCTGGGGGTTCCCGGTGGTCCCGGGGGGATCCCGAGGGCTCACCCAGCACCTCACACCCGAGGGGGGATCCCGAGGGGGCTCCCGAGGGAATCCCAGGGGGTCGCCCAGCGCCGCACACCCTGGGGGGGTCTCGGGGGATTCCGGGGGTTCCCGGTGGCTCACCCAGCACCGTGCCGCGCTGCCGGGGGGCTGCGGGCGCCCCGGGGCCGTGCTCTGCCTCCAGCTCCTCCTGCTGCCGCCGCGCCTGCTCCAGGATGCGCCGGGACAGCCGCGCGTCCACGAACCCCTCCCCGCCGCCATCCTTATCCTTCGCCTTCCCCTCCTGCTTCCCCCGAGCCCGGGGCCGCGGGGCCGCGTCCTGCAGGATCTGCTCGGCCAGGGGCAGCGCGGTGCCGGGGCCGGAGCCCCGTGCCCGCCGGGCTTTGGGCATCTCGGGGCGGGCAGGGGCGATACCGGGGCCGGGACCGGGGCGAGCGGGGCCGACACGTGTGCGCTCGCCCCGCCCGTTCCGGGGTGGCCCCTTCCCGGTGCCGGGGGACCCCGCCCGTTCCGGCACCGGCACGATGGGGGTGACTTGGTGAGGCAGGGGGGCTGCGGGTGGGACGGTGGGGTCGCCCCGCGGGTCCGTGACCGCGCCGTGCCCCGCAGCGTGTCGCAGGTGCCGGTGGCCGAGGGCAAGAGCGTGCAGCAGACGGTGGAGCTGCTGGCGCGGCGGCTGGAGGCGCTGGGCGCGGACAAGCAGGGCACCTTCGGCGTGGACTGCGAGACCTACCACACCGCCGGCACCATCGGCACGCAGGGTCGGTGGGCACGGAAACCGGGGCAGCCCCCCGGGGTGGGCGGCGGGGGGTCCCGCCGGGCCGCAGGTCTTCCACCTCCTTAACCCCGCACCGTGGTTTTCCTTGCTTCTCCTTTCTTCCCTCACCCGTTTTCCCTTTCTCCTTTTCCCTTCTGCTTCCCTGCCTTTTCCTCCTTTCTCTCGTCTCCCTACCTTCCTTCTCCTCCCCCGGAGGTGTTTAAGAGGCACCTGCATCCGTCACTGGGTGATGTGGGGTCAGTGGTTTCGGGGTTACAGTGGCAGTGCTGGGCTGAAGGCTGGACCGGGCGATCTTGAAGGTCTCCTCCAACCCTGATGTTTCTATCATTCCTGCTCCTTCCCTTCTCCTTCCTTCCCCCTGGACTCCCACATCCCTTCCAGCCGCTGCTGCGACAGTCAGAGGTGGCTCAGTGGCCCTGACCCTCTGCTCAGCCCATGCTCCTGAACAGATCGGGTTGGAGCTTCCAGAGCAGCTTTTCCTGCTCTTTCTGCAGCTGGAGCTTGCACATCCCCATGGAGGAGAGGCTGAGCCCGGGCCCCCTCCGTGGGCAGGGCCAGGCAGGGAAAGCCCAGCCAGGACTGGGGGGTGGGTCGTGCTGGTGTGTTATCCTGGAGCAGCAGAGCATTCCTTTTTTCCCTGCAAACCTTCAGAAGGAAATGCAGCCTATTCCCTTAAGGGCTGGATATCAGTGTGTGTGAGGATGCAGAACTGAGGCACCGGGGAGGACAGAGGGAGGAGCAGGTGCTGCTGTCAGGCAGCACAAGCCCAGGAGCGTTGGTTTTCCAGCCCAGCTCCCCTCGCTGTCCTTCCAGGGCAGACAGGGAAGCTGATGTATGTGATGCACAACTCCGAGTACCCCCTGAGCTGCTTCGCACTCTTCGAGAACGGGCCCTGCCTCGTGGCCGACGCCAATTTCGACACCCTCATGGTGAAGCTCAAGGGCTTCTTCCAGAACGCCAAGGCCAACAAGATCGAGAGCCGTGGCACCCGCTACCAGTACTGCGACTTCCTGGTGAAGCTGGGCACTGTCACCATGGGGCCCAGTGCCCGAGGCATATCCGTGGAGGTGAGAGCCCTGGGGAGGGTGGGGAAACGGGGACGGGCAGGGAAATTCCAGAGGAGGAAGGTTTAGGGGTGGCTGAATTGCAGCTGGCCAGTGCCTGAAGGGAGCTGACAAGGAAGATGGGGAGAGACAGTTTGCAGTGGCCTGGAGTGGCAGGATAAGGGGGAATGGGCTCCCACTGACAGAGGGCAGGGTTAGATGGGATTCTGGGAAGGAATTGCCCAGAGGAGCTGTGGCTGCCCCATCCCTGGGAGTGTCCCAGGCCAGGCTGGACAGGGCTTGGAGCAACCTGGGCTAGTGGAAGGTGTCCCTGCCCATGTCCCCCCTCCTGCCAGGGGTGTGGAACTGAATGAGCTTTAAGTTGCCTTCCCAGCCAAACTATTCCACAATTCCATTGTTCTATGATCCCCCGTGTGTCTCAGTGGTGCTGGTACTGGATATGCTTGTGCCTGCAGTGGGCAGGTATTTATAACCTTTCCCAAGGTTCAATTCAGGCAGCTATTTTGGGGGTCAGCTGCAGTCAGCCTGCCCCTGAAGTGTCAATCCCAAAGGAATGCCATCCAAATGAAAGGCTGGTTAAAGTCCTCATGCACAGCACTAGCAGCATCCTTCAGGTTAATCAGCCTAGTGAGGGGCATAAAACAATCTCTTCAGGGCCAATTCCATGCTGATTTGGGGTTTGCTGTCTTTCTCTTTGCATTTTCCCTTCCCTTCGGAAAGGATCTCTCACACGTTCCCAGCATGCCCTGTCTTATTTGTATTTATCCATAAGTGTTAGGTGATAAATATTCTGGGATGTTTTCACGAAAGTGAGACAGGGAGCAGAGCACTGCCCCTGCCGCCAGCTCCAGGGCTGTGGGGTGTGTTCCCAGGTGGAATACTGCCCCTGTGTGATCGCCAACGACTGCTGGAACCTGCTCATGGAGTTCATGCAGAGCTTCATGGGCAGCCACACGCCCGGGATCCCGTCGGTGTTCGGGACCAAGCACGACAGCGTGTACAGCCCCGGGGACACCATGGTGCAGTACATGGAGCTCTTCAACAAGATCCGAAAGCAGCAGCAGGTGCCTGTGGCTGGGATCAGGTGAGAGGGTTCCCTGGAGCTCCCTTGGATGCATCCTCCTTGCTGCCTGCCCAGCTGGATCAGGAGTCCCTCCACAACGCGGCACGGGAGGGTTTCTTGCCCTCTCGATCTCTTTCCCCTGTTTCAAAGCAGAGTTTTCCAGTGCTGTGTGTGTTTCTGGTTCTTCTCCATGGTTTGGAGCGTGTCTGGGATCGGATCTGTGGTTTTTGGGCAGTGCTTCATGCAGAGAATCACTTCAGCAGCAAGAAGAGGAGAAATTCCAGCCAAACACCAGGGCAGAGCTTCTGTGACTGCAAACAGCTACAGAACAGATCTTTTACCTTTATTTTTTTAAAATACCCACATAAAAGTGTCTTCTGGTCTTTCACTTCAATAAAACACTGTATTTTTGGAGGAGGAGTCTGCACAGCAAGGGTTGTGCTGGTTTGTGTTGTTCTTCTCCAGACACAATCTTTCAGAAGAGTTTTACCTTTGGTTTGTTTCAAAAGCTTTCTCCTAAATAGTTTTTTTTTTTTTCAGAAGCAAAAAGGAAAAAGCAGCTGTTTTGTGGCTCGATTTGCTGACAGAACTGGTGGTTTTGATATGATTCTCTGTGATTATCATTCATACCTGCAACCCCAATTAACTTCAGAGTGCTCAGAGCTTTTAGCGTGGGCATTTAATAATTTAATCTGCACAGGGCCCAGAAAGAGCTGGTTAATGAGCCAGAAGAAATGGCACAATGTCCCCTAACTGTGGCAGAAATTCCAACATGCTGAATATACTGAATTTTTGCAACTCTTAGCCCAAGTTCATGACCTGTGCTCTGACTTCTGTGGAACTGTTAATGTTCGGTGGTGAAAATTCAGACACCATCTGACCTGCTGTAGTTCCACGTAGTTAAACTGGGAAAATTTAATGAAAACAAACTGTATTTTTTGTAGGGGATGGTTATTCCTGCCTTGTTTCCCATTTATAAGCCTTAAGGTTAAAAAAAAAAAAAACCAAACCCCCTCTTAATGATCAGATTAGTCACGCTGAATATGCTAATGCTTTGTTAATTCCCGAAACTGTTCTGTAACCAGAGATGCCAAAACTCTGGTGACGTGTCTGAAAAACATAAAAGTGTGTGCTGGAATCCCTGGGGATCTCTGGGCTCTGGTTAACACATTGTGCAGTTCCTGGAGGTGGAAAACAGGACCCCTCGAGCCACGTTCTGCCTCCAATGAGCCCCTTGACGTCAGTGGGTTTCCACGGGGGGTGAGGATGAGGGGGATTTAGTCCTTCGTGTCTCAGCAAAGCCTGTTGCTCTGCATTCTGGGAGCGAGGGGATCAGCTGCCCCACATCACTCTGGGCCTTTTTTACTTCCTTGGTGGACAAAATTACTCCTTTTCTGTCTTACTGGCTGCAGAAATCCTCTGGAAATCCTCGTTTTGCCCTCCAGGGGGTTTTCAGTTGTGTTGCAGTGATGGACTGAGCCCGTGGAGCTGAAAACCTCCCTGATTTTGCTGGTCAAACCGTGGTTTGGAAGGTTGTCTTCCTGTTTTCTCAGTGCAAGATGCAGAGGGAGAGGTGGCCAAGGTGTAGTAATGTTCTTACTACACCTTGTAATGTTTTCTGGGTTCTTCTCTGTGCTTCTGCACCTCTCAGAATCTCTGGCAGTGTTGCTGCTTTCTCTGAGCTGAAGCCTGACCTGGAGGGGATTTTGGGGATGGGGGGGTCTCATCTCTGCATGGTTATAACTCTATAGCTGTATTTCCATATAATACAGCTTATTATTTCCATATAATACAGCTTATACAGGTGATGTTACCAGGCTCACCAGTGCTTCAGTGGCAGAGAGAGCCCAAGCCTTGCTGCCACCCTGGTGATTTTGGGCTTTTTGTTCTGTCGTGTGCTGTGGCATTTCTTTTAAAACTTTTTACAAAGACACCGAGGATGTCACGGCCTCGTTAATGTTTAGTTTTAATTCCTGGCAGAGGTCACAGACTTGAGGGCTCATTGCAACCGGGTGCCCATCACCTCAGGGACCCTGTGGGGTGTCCCCCCATCCCCTCAGGGTTCCCATCTCAGGGGCTTTGTCACCTCAGAGCCCCCTCTGAGGGGGGTCCCATCACCTCAGGGGTCCTTTGGGATTCCCCCCCATCCCCTCAGGATCTCCATCACCTCAGAGCCCCCCCTGGACTGCCCCCCTCGCCTCAGGGCCCCTTTGGGGTTCCCCCCATCCCCTCAGAGCCCCCATCGCCCC
>VXBX01007522.1:176394-203234 GCA_013400415.1 Scytalopus superciliaris
GGGGGGGAAAGAACAGAAGTTAATCCCGGGAGGGCTGGGGGCACTCTGGGCTCGGGTTTGTTGGTAAGGAGTGCCCACCCGGGGGGCAGAACTGCTCCAAAATCCCCTTTTCGAAGCTCAAAGGGGGTCCCAGCAGTGACTCCCCCCCGGCCGCGAGGGCTCCCAGAGCCCGGGGAATAACCGGGAGAGGGATAACTGAGCCCCTGCGAATGGGAGTCAGTGCTGGGAAAGCTGCTGGGTTTGGGAAAGACGCCCATTAGTCGCGTTAGGGGCAGGGAAGGAGCCTGGTCCCTGTGTCGGGACAGCAGGAGAACACCGAGGAGGGGGGGAAAGCATCCCGTTATCCCGAAGCGTTGGAGGCGGGAGGGTGGGGAAGCGTCGCCTTCACTTTGCAGGAGTTGCTCCCTGTACTTTTTTAGCCGGGGAGAGATGATGCTGCGAGCTCCTGGAGCCGCCGAGCTCGTCTGGTGTGAAATGATGCAAAATCTGGTCCTTTCACTCGCTGCCGCCTCGGGGAAGATGCTCGTGGAATCCCGGGAAGGAGGAGGAGGAGGAGGTGGGAGCTGCTGGTGCCTCACTCCAGGGAAAGCTCTTGACTTCGGCGGGAGCTTCTCCGGGAGAAAAATCGATTGGCGAGGCAGAAAATGGGAAGCAGATTAAAGGGGGTGATAAGGAGAAGGGGGCTGGAAGCAAAAATAAGGTTTTAGGGAGGGGGCTGAGAGCTGAGCTGCTGGGGAATGAAGGGACATGGGAATGGGGAGCAGGTAAATCGGTGGAATTGTGAATTAAAAACTCCCTGTGGGTGAGAACAGTGTGAATTAGGCTTGGATTAAACAAGTGTCCCTATGAACTGTCTGGAGGTGCACTGTATTGAATCTTCACCGAATTTTGGCTGCTCTGCCTTGGGCAGCTGCACTCGGGAGGGTTGCTGTGGTTTATCCAGGGTCAGAGAGGTTGGATGATGTTTGAAAAGGAGAGGGCAGCAAAAGCATTTGGTGTTTTATTTGGTGTTTCTAATTGCTTTGAAAACGAGCTGGTGCAAATATTTGGAAATGATGTGCCAAGCGTGAGCAACATTTGATGTCTCTGGGCTTTCAGCACGAGGCTGCAAACCATAAATGTGTGTTTATTCCTCCCCTGATCGTTCTCCCTGTGAATATGAGCTGACTCCAAGTGGAAGGGGTGTTTTGAAGCTGGCGGATTTTCCAGTCTGGAATAATTCTTAGTCTTGAGCAAGTTTGGGTTTGTTACAGAGAATTTTGCTTGTTCAGGAGCGGGGCTGGACAATAGTCACATATGCAAACAGTTTAGGGGCTGTTGGAGCCAGGAAGCCAAAACTGAGGATTTATTTAGCTGTTGTGTGTCCAAGGATTGTTAGTGAGGAATCTCCTGCTGCAATTCCTGCAGAGATTCCGGCTGCCTGTGGTACAGAGCCCTGGGGCTGACAGGAGGCCTGGGAGGATGGAGGAGCTGTGGGTCAGCCTGGTGTGCTGTGGAATGAACAGGGGCAGGGGAGGGTTTGGATTGGGAAGGGAATGGCGAGGGATGGATCCACGGTGTGCTGTGCTGCTGATCACTGGGATGCTGCTGGGACACAGAAAAGGCATAGTTGGGTTCTGGGTCTCCCTGCTCTGCCTTTCTTGCTGCAGTGGATTTGTTGCTGGCCCTTGCTGGTTTAAACCCAGCCCTGCCCTCATCACACCCTGCAGGTTCTGTTCTTCAGTGCTAAAAAAACCCACTTGTTAATTATTATTTTTAAGCAGCTCTGTTTTGTCTCAGAACAAGTGACAGAAAGCACTTGCTCAGCAGCAAAAGTGGTTTATTCAGTATAAATTACTGAAAATGTCTTTTAAGATCCTGGTTTGGTTGGCCTTTTCCCCTTTCATTAGCTGTTTTTATACTGAAATATTTTAGGCCTTCTGCTGAGACTCCTGAAGTGAAATTTAGTGTTTTCTCAGCCCTTAGAAGACATTAGTGGATTGATTTAGAACACTTAACAAATGGAAATACTCCAAAATTCTGACCTGTAAGGTCCTTGTGGATTCTCCCACGGGAGTTTTTTGCTTTGGGGGAGTGTGAAAGTGTTTCTGAAGTTGATGTCGGCTCCGAGGCAGAGCAAAACTAAGAGGTTTGGTTGAAAATTGTTGTAAACGAACAGATAGATGCTCAAGTTGTTTGGGTACTCTGCCAGGCAGCAGTGAGCTGTGTGGTGGGATGTGCTCCCAGAGATTCGCCCCCCAGCCCTTTATTTTCTGCAGGAATCCTCTCCAGTGAATGAGAAGTTTCTCACTTTGTTTAACAACCTCTGTGGTTTTTCATCTTGAATATTTCATCGAGGGTTGGTTTTGTTGTTGGGTTTTTTTCCCCCGTGGGGAGATGTTCCTGTCTCAGCAGCCTGTTGTTAATGGCTCGCTGGGTAAACACTTCACCTTTCCCAAACACTTCACCGAGGGCTGTTGGATAGAAAAAAAAGCCCCCCTTCAATGCCAGTGAAAGGAAGACCATCCTCGTTAGCCTGAAACCCTTAACGAGTCATTGCTCTGGAGGGTACTGAGCAAACCCACATTGTTTAGCAAGGAACCATTTTAAAAATCCCGTTTACAGATGTGAACATCGCAGGTTTTTTTTTGTTGATGTCTCTGCGTGTGCCAACCCTAACACTCTCCGCTCTGGTTTTATTAGACTTCAGCTCAGAGGTGGCTCATGTGAGGCTGCTGAGGCGTCTGTGGCTCACGGGGCAGGGAATTACACCCCCAGCACCCAAGGAAACGACACAGATTAAAGGGGTAGTGAGGGGGCAGGAGGTGAAAACAGAGGTGAGATTCTGCCCTTTGCCAGTATCATAGGGAAATGATTTTCTAAGTGAGCTAAAGCTGATTATTTGTGTGTTTGCAGTAATTTATATCCCGGTGTGCTGAGACTAAAATCAGATTAAAGTGCACGGTTCAAATACACCGTTCTGCTGGGTTAGCAAGGAAAAACTCCCTTTTTGCAGCAGTGTTAAGAAGTCAGTGAGTGTCTGTAGTAGAGGGGAGATAGGCAAAAAAATGAGTTGGTTGTGTTGTGCTAAGTGTTGTTAATGAGCTTTTCGCTTAAATTGTGGTAGTGAGTGCACATGAACTATTACACCTCCAATACATGACAAACCGTTGAAATGCCTCAGAAAATGGCAAATTGTTGGGACAAACCTCCAGATTTTTGAAAGCATGCTCACTAGGTAGGTTCCTTTAATTAGGTAATTACAGAGTAATTCACTGAGAAGTCTGGCTTTTTAAGAGCTTTGCTGAGAAAGTAGAAAATACCTGAAAACCAGGAGCTTTTCTTGTTCCTCCCCACGGGGCTCGCACTTGCTTTCTTGTCTCGCTGCTTGGCTCTGTAATTCAGCTGCATTTTCAAATGGAGACAGAGAACTGGAATCCTGGGATCTGACAGCTCCCCGTTACTCCGAGCTGTGTCTTGTGCAACGTGTCGCTCATGACAAATGCACTATTTAAGGAAAAAATTCTGGCTAAGGAGGTGTGTTTCGGTGTTTTGTAACTCTGCCGACTGAAATGCAGGAGGGGAAAACACATCCTCGGGCCCAGGAATCCCTGCGGAAGGGTGGAATTGCTAAGTAATGTGCTCCAGCTTGGACTTTAAAAGCAAATAATAGTTTGGGGTGTGGTATAGATCAGGAAAACTTTCACCCTCTAACCAAGTGCGCTGAGAAAGGAACTCTTTTTTTTTTCTGTCCCCCCCTGTGGGTGCAGCCAGTGAGGGCTTTTCAAAGCCCCAATTTACTGGAGCAAAGCTTTAGTGCATTTCTGTCCTTTTCAGGCTTTTCAGCCAAACCATGGAAGATCAAGTCAAGAGTTATGGGCCACAGCTGTGTCCCTGCATTGAGATGTTCTATGGGAGATCAGCTGAGCTGATTAAGAAATGGTGACCACGGCTCCCTTCCCTTATTCCCTGTGAAAGGCAAATCCATCCCCTCCATGGAGCAGCACTGCCTTGGGACCATATTTTCCCATTCACTTGCAGTGGGCGGCTTAGATTTGATTAAGAAATACTGTCCTCTAATTACATTCTGCCCCTTCTCTCTCAGGCTTTGAAAAGCCTCTGAAGACAATCCCAGGGTTTGAAGTTGGAATACAAGTGGTGTGGAAGGAGGGCCTGGGAGGGGACGTGATGAAGTGATAAGTGGATTTTAGCTGGAAATGCTAAAAGAGTGGCCTTAGGAGGGCACTCAGAGCTGGTTTGTGGTTCTGCACTGCTGGGGCTTTGTTCCCTTTTTTCCTGGGAGGGATCAGTGTCTAAGCCTGACCGTTCCAGTAAGTTTCTGACAAACGTGCTTTCCTGTTCTTCAAACAGCAAAGCTGTTTTATATTAACTCACAGATTGCTGTGGGTTGGAGGTACCCTAAAGTTCATCCCATCCCACCCCCTGCCACGGGCAGGGACACCTTCCACTAGCCCAGGTTGCTCCCAGCCCTGTCCAACCTGGCCTTGGACACTCCCAGGGATGGGGCAGCCACAGCTTCTCTGGGCAGCACAAACATGAAAAACATGTTTTAATTTTAAGGACAAACATTCTAGACTTAGAATGGTATTAATTATGCTGGAAAAAAAAACCCGTGTGCTGTTCTTAAAAAAAAAAAAGTTAAATCAGCTGTTTATTCACTGGAGTTGTGAGAAAGAGGCCTTAGCTTGGATTTAATGATGTTTAATCATTCTTTCAGAAACACAAAGGAGGTACTAAAAGCTGTTCAGCTGAGCTATAAAGAACTAATAGCTATAACTCAGATTCAAAAGTGATTTAGTTCCAGAGGTAAATCCATAATCCGACCAGTCATGAGTTAATCTGTCGTCAGACTAAGACTAGAAGCAAATCTATTTAACTAAGAATAGTTAATTCACCTGAATCAGAGCAAGGCTGAAGATATCCTTCTCACAAGAGTTTATTTTGAGAAAATACAGTATTTGTGATAAAGAGTGAAAACAGTGAGTGGCTTTCAAAGGGAAAAAACCTGCTTTAGAATTTGCACTGCTCTTTTGCTGCACTTTCCGGGATGGTTTCACCTGCTCGTTGGACACTGGAAATGAGTCAGTGAATAAGGAAGAAAATATCCCGTTTGTGATAAAATTGGAAGCATTTGGGAGCAGCTTTTTGTGGCATCAAACCCAAATTCACCTCTCCCTCTGTGCTTCCCTTGTCCTGGTGTTTCATCTCAAGACAAACTGAAGGGATGAGCTCTAACCTCTTAGTAGGATAATTTATTAAAATAACAGATGCTCCAGAATCGGGCCGGGGTTGATCTTCAGTCCTTAAAGCAGATTAACAACCTGAGGGTTCACAAAGCGGGTCCCGGTTCCGACCTCGTGCCGTGGGGAGGACAAAGGCACCCACAATCCTGCCTGTGATTCATAAAAAAGGGTTCCAGCCAGAACAGGATTCAAAATATGCAAATAAGGAATAATTCCATCAGGAAGGGGGGGGAAAGGTGTGCTGGAGCAAGTGAAATATCTCCCTTTTGTGCCAAAAACCAGGGGTGCAAACCTCGTGTGAGGCTGGGAGGGTTGGGACGAAAACACAAGCCTTAGTTTTATTGATCCCCCTTTGCACACCGAGGAAGAGGAGGGTTTGCTGGATAAATTTGCTTTCCCCCAGCACAAAACAGGCCCGTCAGTTGAGCAGGGGAAGAGGATGTATAAATCCCTCTAATTCTTCATTGATAAGAAAACAGAATCCCTTGGTCAAGCCCCGTGGTCTGAGTGTGGGGGGTCAGAGATTTACTGTTTGCAGAGCTGGGGATGTGGCAGTGCCTTCCACGTGGAGATGTGGGGATGCTTATGGACACTATACCAGTAAATGCCATGGAGCATCTTGGGCTGATGTCTGGGGCTTGTTGACCAGGGAAAATAACAAAGTCCTGCCTGCATTTGGATAAATCGGTCACTGCGTTTCACTCCATCAACCAATTTAGAGATTTATTTATAAAACCCATAGAAAATTTTCTGCTGTTCCGTCTCACTCATTTGGGGTTTAAAAAAAAAACAAAACCCGACCTGATAATTGATTGGCAAGTGAAGGAACAGAAAATGATGGAGAGGTGTGTCAAAACCCTTCATTATTTTTGTCTCGTTGTAATCGCTGCTCCTCAAAACATATCGGAGGCACCTTCCCTGCTTTAAACCACAGCCTGTGGAATATTGCACTTCTATTTAATGCTCTTTGCCTGTTCATTATGGCTGTGAAGATAATAAGGCACAGCCTGCTGGGGTTGTCTGGTGCTTTATTGCTCTGGAGATGGCTCTGACATGTTGGTGTGACTGATGGCTCTCGGCGCTGTATCAGCTGCGATTTGGGGTGGGTTTGTTAATAGTCTGTCGGAGATTTTTGCCAAGATGGATATGAATTAAAATGCGGGAGGAAAGAACAGCAAGAGGACTACCCAGAACTTAGCAAGTCTTCACTCTGTGCCGTAATCCCTCTTTGTGTCTGTCACAAAGGGATCCTGGAAGAGGCTGTTATTCCGCTGCCGAATCCCGGCGCTGATCCCAGCGGCGGCGCGGGGACCCCCATGAGCTGGAGCTGCAAAACTTCGCCTCCTCCCTGTGCCATGGGGGGCTTTGGGTTTGTTTCTTTACATTTCGCCGTGTTTTGATGCAGGATCAGTCAGGTTTTGAAATGCTGGGGGGGGACGGACCGAGGTGCTCCAGGTCAAAATGCAGCCGACTCTGCCCTTGCAGTCACAGAGTCACCGAATTGTTTAGGCTGGAAAAGACCTTCAGGATCATCAAGCTGAAAATTATGTTGGATTCTGTTGATCTTATTGTGAAGGTGGGTGGGAATCGATGGGATTTTCCCTATCAAAAGGCTGAGTGTGTGATTTCTAATGTTTTTAATGCATAACTCTGAACTGAACTCTGAATGTGTTGTTTTCGTGACAATTGGTGGTAAATGTGATAATACCGAATGTGAAAATAATGGTTAAAAAGCATGGGCAAGAGAAAAGATGCTCTCTGCAGTCTGCAAAAATGTAGGGTTTTGTGTGGTTGGCTGTGATCAAAAGGACTGATAAGGCAGGGAAAGTGGGAAGCCAGGAGAAAGGCTGTTGATCTCTGGCCCTGCTTTGTCAGGCCACGCTGGGACAGGTCGGGGCTGGTTTGGTTTGACCTGTGCCTTGTTAATTGCTCTGGAGCCGCCGTGTTTACCTGGGCACAGCCCTGAGCCCCGACTGTGCCTGGAGCAGGAGCAGGACCTGGGCAGGGCCAGGTGGGAAGGGGAGCAAAGGCGTGGGGTTTGGTGTGAATCCTGGCAGTTTTGGGGTGGGGAGGGGTGAAACAGTGAATTTCCAATGGATTAGGAGCCAGTGCCACTAATTCTGTGCCCGTTAAAGCTCCGTTCGTGCCTGCTCTGGCTGGGCTGTTTCAGGAGGAATGCTTGGGGGCAAAGAGGTAGGAAACTTTAGGGCACTGTTACGTGTCAGTCTGTCACGGCTGTGGAAACAGAATTCTTTGGCAATTCGTGGGTCCTGTCCAAGTTGGTTGCTCGGCTCGTAAAGTGAAATCACAGCTCTCTGTGGGGCAGGCGGTGTCTACTTTCAGCCAGTTCTAATTCTGTTCTTTTTCCTGTTCGAGTCTGATAATTCAGATTGTATGTGTTTGCTGTAATTGCTTCGGGCTTCTCCAGATGGAAAAGCCAGGGAATTGCTGCGCTGATTCCTTCCCTTTTGAGCTGGTTCACGAGCACTGGAGGAAACGCTGGGAATTGTTTTAATGTCCAGAGAGGGCCTCTGTGTACGGCGTGTGCAGATCGTGTTTCTCAGCTTATTGACACTGCAGAAAGCCAACCCAAAAATAAAACCCTGAAGCCTATGGAAAGAAAGGGGAGGAGGGATTTTCTGTGTTGTAGTAAATGGAGAAACATTAACTTCCAGAAAGCCGTGAACTGAGATGTATCTAGCATTTTAATAATGCTTTTTAACACCCAGAGTAGTTAAGTAGTAATTCCCACATTTTCAGGGACCTGTAGCACATGGATCTTGTTTGTTTGTTTGTTTGTTTGTTTTACAGTGACCCTAAATAATATATAGTCAACATTGCTCATGGAAATTGATTCTTAAAAGCCGAAGTCAGGGGATGAAAATTAAAAATACAGGTAGTTGGGGCTTTACCTGAGGTTTTAGTCACTTACTTTTATTCATCTCTGAGATGAGAGACAGTGTGAGTTTGGCTTAATAAGAATATTCCTATTTAATCTTTAAGATACTTTAAATTTTTAAAACCTCCAAGTTTAAACTTGTGTGGCTGGGTTTGAATGGCAGTGTAAACACAGTTCCTTTGTGAACTGAAGGGTTTCACCTTCCTCTGCCTTTCCATGATTGTTTTCAAACCCTCCATTCTTAGGGAATGCTGAACTGGCTCTTGTTTAATGGGATCTTCATCGGGAAGGAATGTGGATAGAAGACACATGTGCAGAGATTTGTTGGCCTGTGTGAAGTTGGAATTACGGCTCTTGGAGGACACGGCAGTGCCAAGTCCTTTGTTGGAGTCATAAATTTATTCAAGCCAATCCAGAGGAGTTTGGTGGCTTTTCTGACCCCCTGGAGTTTACCAGAAAGCAGAGTGTGTGTGTGTGTGTGTGTGTGTGTGTGTGTGTGTGTGTCTGCAGGAGGGTTGCTCTGGGTAGTGCAGCTAAACCAGTTCACCAGGAACAGTAAGTGATAACAGCAAAAAGGGCCAGGATAAGGTTGTTTTATCCGTTCCAGGCACTGTGACTCCCTTTAGGAATCGGGAATATTCCTCCAAGGACAGAGGATCAGGGCATGTGGTGGGGACATTCATTTGTTGGTGCAGCAATGTCAATCATATGAGTTTTTCTGCTTGAAGAAGTGTCATTGCCAGAGTCTTTGGGAAGTGAGGAAGAATTCAGGAGGAATTTTCTCACAGAAGGGTGGTCAGGCTTTGGAAGGGGCTGCCCAGGGAGGTTTGGAGTGCCCACCCCTGGAGGTGCCCAAGGAATGACTGGCTATGGCACTCAGTGCTCTGGGCTGGGGGACAAGGTGGGCACAGGGGGGGGCTCCATGGCCTTGGAAGGATTTCCCAACCTCAGTGATTCTGGGATTCTGTAAATACAGGACTTTGCTGTGAGTGTGTCCTTAGAACTGAAACATGAATGTTTGAGCAGGAGGGTTTTTTCCCCCATCTCCTGTGCAGCTCAGATTACATGTTTTCATTAGACATCTGGTTCAATAATTGGTTCCTCTCAAACGAGGAGGTTTAAACAATCACAGGAATAAAGTTTTGGAGTCGTTGTGTGCAGTTTTGGAGATCTCTCAGATATGACCATGTTTGCATTTTTGGGTATCTGCAGCAGGCTGGAAATTCTAGAGTTCATGAAAATGGTTTTATTGGGAGGGAGAATGGAAAGTACTTGGGTTTTTGCATCCAATATTTTTAAACCTATTTTGTAGTGTCATAGAATCACAGATAGTTTGAACCCATCCCCCTTGTCCTGTCACTGCAGTTTGACCAAATGCTGTGTATTTGTTGTGTAATTTTGATGGAAACCAGGAATATCTAAGGGTATTTGTTTTCCTACAGTGTTTGAAAACAAAACGAGAAGTTTAAGAAAAGTCCAGTGTGCTTTATTTGATGTGGCACCAGTTCCCACTGGGCTGGTGAAATGCTGCTGTGTTTCACTTCTGCCATTCCCAGGAGAGGGAGGAAGGAATGAATGAAAGAATCATTCAGTCTGAGCTTCCCACCTGTCCTCAAAGATGATTTCCAGGAGTGTGTGCCAGTACTGAAGACTCTTATTTGCTCTGGAATCAACTCTTGGACAAGTAAAAGATGCCTCGTTCCAAGGCCAAACATCCAGCACCTCTCCTGATCCCTGAGCTGTTCTTTTTGCTTCCTGCAGATTGATTTAGAAACAGAAAGTAGCTGGTGTCAACAGATCCCTACAGATGTCTTTAATCAGGTTCCAAATATGTAACAATGGGACAAAGAAACATAATGAAATCATGTGGTTTGTTTTAACACTCTTTTGGGGTCAGGAGCCAAATTGTTTCTGCTGCGTTTGGTTCTTGAAGCTGTTAAGGGTCCTTGCCATGAGTTTTTTCCAGGACTATGAGCCCTGCAAGGAAAGAAAGTAGGGTTTGACCCCATGTTTAAGTGATTTGCAATGTGAGAAACATTCAAATTGTCTCTAAAATATTACTGGCTAGACTAATGTCCTTATTTTCCTTTTATTCCCTATTACTTTGTTTCAGCTTTCCTCGTCTTTAGTGCATTGCAGTGCAGCTCCTCCTGCTGCTGGTGCCTCTTCCCTGTGCAGAGCAATCAAGTCGTTCCTCCTCCCTCTTTTCCTTCCCCCGGGCCTTATCTGGGAAAGATCTACGTAGGTGAGAAAGAAGGAGTTTATAGAGATGGGGGGAAAAAAATCGCAAGCCCAAGAATTAAGCGCGATGAACTGTAATTGCAAAGAGCAGAGCTCTGTGTGTTTGCTTCCAAGGCTTTCAAAATCCAAGGTGCTCGTTCTCCCTCGTTAAACCCTCCTGTTGCTCACGGCTTGTCACACCAACCGCAGCAATTTGTGTTCAGTCTCTGAAGCAGCTCCAGCCCTGTGATCTCGGCCAGGTTTGTTTTCCCCCTTGTTTACAGGTGCTGACTCACGGTTGCGTTCTCCTTTAATCCCAGCCCTGTCATTCCCCCTGGGAGCCTGTTCCTGCGAGGAGGTTGTGGCAAACTGTTTGTGTACCTGTGGAAAAGAGGGGAAAACTTCTGTTCTTAGTCATGGGCAAGTGTTTGTGGCTTATTTTGCTGTGTGGTGTGGGGGGGATGCAGGGCTGGACCTGCAGCCTCTCCAGCTGCCTCTGCTTCATGTGAGAGCCAGTTTTAATCCCTGGGTTTTTTTCATGGAAGGGCTCAAAAAACGCCAGTCAGTCATAGAAATCTTTAATGTGAAGATGAACTCTGCAGTGTGGTGGGAGGAGAAGCCCCGCTCTGAGGAAAACATCTCATTCAAGTGGTTTGGGGTTAAATAAACACCATTTCCTTCTAACTTTCAGAGCAGCCCAGTGTACATGGAATTAGGGCTTGGATTTGCAAGGGGATTACCCGTAGATACCTAAAGAGAACCAGGTGGGGAATATCACATGCAGCATCAAAGATGCTTTTGTGCTGAGAATTACTGAATTAAGGTGTAACAAAGCTGCTTTGTCAACTGCCCCACCGTGTTCAGAATCTCTTTCCCTTTCCAAGCAGGAAATCTCCTGGCCCACACAGGAAAAGCAAAAGCAGTTGACAAAAGGCTGGTGATTTATCTCCTGACAGCCTCCTGCATTGTCAAACACGATTCCTTCATGCTCTGGGTCTGGTGTGGGATTCATTTCCTGGTAGCCTGTTACCCAGCTGGAACCGGCACCATCCGTTCTTCTTCCTTGGCAATTGGGGATAAATTCAGTGGTTTTTTTGAAAATACTGTGTCCTGAGACCTTGCAGGGCTGGCGGGCAACTGCCTGTTTGATTATTCTCTAGAAAATTGTGTCTGTCAGGCCCATTTTTTGTTCCTCAGAACATGCTGGTGAGACTCAAGGGTTAAATTCCCCACACTGTCGCATATGGCAGTGAGCAGAATCACAGATGTTGATGATACAACATAATTAGTATTCTTTTATGTAAATGAAGGCTGTCAATGTTACCATAGTGTCTATACTCTCTCAAGCTGGAATCTCTGCCACTTGGTCTCACCAAGGCTAGACAGGATTATTGCACAATTTCTTACCCAGACCTGAGGAGAAGATTAAAGAAAGAGGGGGAAAAGGCCAGGGGGGAAGATGGGGAAGGGAGGAAGGTGGAAGGGGATGTTTCCAACTTGGCAAGAGGAGGCCAAATCAGCCCTTTGTTTAGTGTAGGATTTCCGAAAGTGCCTTTCCAGGTCCCGGGATTTGGGAGGGAATGAGCCCAGCCCAAAGGAGAGGTGGGGAGGTTTCTGAGCTGGTTTGAATAAACAACTTAAATGGTTCTTCAGGAGCTGCGGGTCCCTCCGAGGAGGCGGGGGCTGAAGTGGCCACTTGAGCTTTAATCTGGAGTGGAGGAGAGTGAGAGAACTGAAGAGCTTTGATTTTTTTCCGTAAGAGATTCCATCTTTAACAGCAATATCACTGAAAAAGGCAGTGATTAAAAGCAAACTTGCATAATTTAGGACCACTAAAAATCTATTTTCTTAGCCTGGCCAGGTCTCTGCCAACCCGTCCAGGTGAGGGCTCAATACCTGTCCCCAAAGCTTTGTGGCCTTTGTTGTGTTAAACTTTGCCCCTCATAAAATGATTTTTTAACCAAATAGTCTGTGTGCCAGGTCCCACACTCTCTGTGCCATCTGTAACCACTTAGTGCCTGGGATTGCTGTCCCTGTCACTACTTTGTGTGTGTTCTGTACTGTAGTTGTAGCTGTGAAAGCAACTTAATTCAGTCCCTCCCGGATTATTGCAACAGATACCTTTTTACAATCTCTTCTACCTTTTGGCAGTTTTTTCCCATTTGTTTTTTTTCCCCATTTTTCTCTCCTCTCTAGTCCTTATTTTGTTGCACTTCACACTTGACAGCTCTTCATTACTTCCTTTTTATTGTTTGAAAAATCACCCAGAAATCAAATTAATTCAGCACAGCTTTTTTTTTTTTTTTTAATCTTTCCCCCATCTCCTCCCTCCTCTTTCACCAAGGGATCGAAGCAGCCAAAATCCAAGTGATCACAGGAGGGGCACGTTTTTCCTCACTTTTTTTAACTCCCATTTTTCCTCTGCCATATGTTGGGTCATCCACTACAAAAGGCTCACGATGAAGAGGCTCCATGTGATCAGCAGATTTACAGCTTGCCCGAAAATGAAAGCAGAAAATGAAATTCCAGAGTGCCTCTTGCGTGTGACGTGTCTGAACATCCGAGAATTTGAGTTCCAGGGTGTGATCAGGCTTTGGCTTCCAGAGAATTCTGGTTCCCGTGATAAACGCGCTCTCTGCGCTGAGGGGGTTAATGGTGCTCCAAACCAGCCCTGCCTGGGTTTGTTTCTGTGCATCACCAGAATATTCTCTCTCCAGGGCTTTGAAGATGGGCTGCCTCGCAGTGAAGACTTAACTGGTAATTAAATTCTCCAAGAACCGCCAAGACTCCCTTGGAAGATGGGGCTGTTCCGTGCCCGGGATGCTGCGTCGCGCAGGAAAGGATGTGTAACCAGGACCCCGTGAGTAGCCTGTGTGGGGCTGGCCTCCTTCCCTTGGCTCACAGCCTCGGAGGGGCTGCACTGAGGAATCCACAGCACTGGCACACCAGGGGCCAGCTGGGCTGTTTGCAGGGCTGGGTGTCTTTTATCAAACACACGGACACAGGACACGGACCGAATGCTCTTTGTGCCTCCTCATATCCCTGCTCGGATTGCCCTGCAGTTCCAGGAGTCACTTAGTTGCTTTTCTGTTTGTGTGTCTCTTGTACACACACAGATGTTCCTTTAGGTTTCCCCTACACGGTGTTACACGTTGAGTTTTTTTCCCGTGCTGATGTCTTTCAGCATCAGAATGTTTGGGAGGCTGTGGGAGATCAGAGAATTCGGGGGCAGAGCGTAAAGCCTGAGGACAAACTCTCTGGTTATGACCATTATCTGATATTTTCATGGCTTCTGCCTGAAGTTGGGAACCTCAGTCTGGTTCCTGATGACATGCATTCCAATTCCAAATTCCTTTTGTGTGTATCAGTTTCAAGGGGGCAGCTAAAGATCAAACGTGTGTGTGGACTGAATGAATCTTTCTCTCCGTGGACGCCGTTGGGGTTGGGTCAGATGTGTGGGAGCTGCCTGGGCCAGCCTTAGGACACAGATAGAGCTTTATTCTCTAGACCTTGTCCATCTAATATCTTTCACTGGTGCTAAAAACTGCTTTTAAAAAAACTGTGCACAGAAATAGTGTTGTCTGAGGGATTGACAAGACACAACATTGGTGTTTTCATAGATGTGCTCATGGCTCCAGTCCTGCCAGAGCTCAAGGAGTGTTTGGACAACACTCTCAGGCACCGGGTGGTATTTTGGGTTGCCCTGTGCAGGGCCAGGAGTTGGACTTTGATCCTTCCAGCTCCTTCCACCATGAGAAGAAATTCCACATGAGTGTCATGGCTGTAAAACCCTTTTTCTCTCTGCCTCTTGCCTCCCGAGGTCGGAGCAGCGACGCCTCCTGTGAGACATGGATAGATGCAAACATGTCGGGCGGCTACGACTCGCCCAGGACCACTCGATCCTGAACCCCCAGAAGTGGCAGTGCGTGGACTGCCAGACCACCGAGTCGCTCTGGGCCTGCCTCAAGTGCTCCCACGTGGCCTGCGGGAGGTACATCGAGGAGCACGCGCTGAAGCACTTCGAGGAGACCCGGCACCCCCTGGCCATGGAGGTGCACGACCTGTACGTGTTCTGCTACCTCTGCGAGGATTACGTGCTCAACGACAACCCCGAGGGGGACCTCAAGCTGCTGAGGAGCTCCCTGTCGGCCATCAAAGGGCAGGGGCACGACCCCTCGGGGCGCGGCGGGCGCACCCTGCGCTCCGCGGCGCTGGGGGAGGGCACGTGTGGCCGCCGCAGGAGCCCCCAGGGCCAGTCCCAGATGCTCACGGCGCTCTGGCACCGGCGCCAGGCCCTGCTGGCGAGGGCCTTGCGGACCTGGTTCGACAGGAGCTCTCGGGGCCAGCTGAAGCTGAAGCAGAAGAAGCAAATGGAGGAGCTGGAGAAGAAGAAGGAGGCGGCTCGGCAGCGGCGGCAGGAGATGAAGCGGCAGCTCCTGGAGGAGCTGGCAAACACTCCCCCCAGGAAGAGCGCCAGGCTGTTGTCTCACGTGCACAGAGAGAACTTGATTCCAAGGAAATTCAGGGAGGTGGCCGCCTCCCCTACCTCAAGGCAGGTGCAGAGCAGCAGGTTCAGGCAGTTCTACTCCATCCGGCGTCAGCCCCTGATGACTCCCGGCGTCACGGGGCTGAGGAACCTGGGCAACACGTGCTACATGAACTCCATTCTGCAAGTGCTGAGTCACCTCCAGAAGTTCAGAGAGTGTTTTCTGACACTTGATCTCTGTGAAACAGAAGAACTCTTGGCTAAAACTGTGAACGGGAGGGCCAGGATCCCTGGCAAACTGGCAAATGGGTCTGCTGCTAATGAGTCAGGGAAGACTGACAAAGTGGGATCATCTGGCACGCAGAGCTCGCCAGCTGGCTTAAATGGGAGCTCCTCCATAAGCCGGAGTTTAGAACTGATCCAGCCCAAGGAGCCGAGCTCAAAGCACATCTCCCTCTGCCACGAACTGCACACCCTCTTCAGAGTGATGTGGTCTGGCAAGTGGGCCCTCGTGTCCCCCTTTGCCATGCTGCACTCCGTGTGGAGCCTGATCCCGGCCTTCCGGGGCTACGATCAGCAGGACGCTCAGGAATTTCTCTGCGAGCTGCTGGATAAAGTCCAGCAGGAGCTGGAGTCCGAAGGAACGAAGCGCAGGATCCTCATCCCCTTCTCGCAGAGGAAGCTCACCAAGCAGGTCCTCAAGGTGGTCAACACCATTTTCCATGGGCAGTTGCTCAGCCAGGTACGGACCAGGCCTGGCACAGGGGTCAGCTGGAGCCGTTCACACCGAGGGGCAAAGGCTCTGTGTGTTGGGGACCCCCAGATATGTGAGGAGTGGCTTAGGAGCAACTCCTGAGGAAGAAATCCCTTGTGTTGCTGTGCAGGTGTCAGCATTTCCATACTTGTCACATTTGTTATTAGTACACTTGACTTCTGTCACTTCAGGGTGAAGTCTGCACAAGCACAGAAGTTCTGAGCCCTTAGATTTAAGTTTTGCTGTGATTTTAAAGTGTTTTTTCATTTGTTTTGCCCCTTTTTCGGTGGTGTTTCCATGCCTAGGAAGAACATGATGAGGGTCAGAGAGAGCATCTGGTGCTTTAAAGAACAAGCTCTCTGTGATAACATTTTTGCCAGCGTATGAAAATCATCTTGAAACACTGAATGTGCCAACTTAATTGGTGTTTCCCCTGTAAAGGTGTTTATCTGAGGTAGGAAGAAAGTCCCAGAAAGGTGAATGAAAAGTTTTGAATTACTTGCTTTCAGACTGGACCTGAGAAGTGTTTGACTCACAGATCTTTAATTGCCCCACAATTTGGGCACAATCCTGCCCTGTAGGTGTGACTGTCAGTGCCGGCGTGCGGGTGCAGAACAGTTACCTGCCTGTTTGTTCCCTCCCCAGGTCACCTGCATAACGTGCAACTACAAATCCAACACCGTGGAGCCCTTCTGGGACCTCTCCCTGGAATTCCCCGAGCGCTACCACTCCCTGGAGAAGGGCATTGTGCCCGTGCAGCAGGCAGAGTGCCTGCTCACCGAGATGCTGGCCAAGTTCACCGAGACCGAGGCGCTGGAGGGCCGGATCTACGCCTGCGACCAGTGCAACAGTGAGTGGGCTGTGAGACACCAGCTGTGTGTCTGAGGGACGCTTTGTGTGGTTGGAAACACGCATCTTGTGGCCTGGGTGTGTGGGGAAACTGTGTTCTCCCGTGCTGCTCCTGCTGGTTTGGTTCCTCCCGTTGGGAGATGTTCCCGGGGGCTCCAGTTTGGGCCTCGCGTGTTGTTTTTTGGATCTCACGTGTCGTTTTTTGGATCTCGTGTCATTTTTCTCTCATCTCTGCTTTTCCGCAGCACAATTCGCTACAGGTTTAATACAAGCCTGTGCAGAACTGCTCTCATTTGTGTTGGAGGGGGCTTCAAGAATTTGTGGGGTGACAGGGTGTTGGATTTAGAGGCAAAAGAAGGACTTTATCCCCTGTGGTTTACTCATCTCTGTGTGGCAGGGAAGCTTTTCTAACACATCATTTGTATGCTGCTTGTTCTTGATTGAATCCTTGAACCAGAAATCAGAGTTCTCGGGGTGTCTGACTGTGCCAGGTGAGAGTTTCATCCCTCTGTGGGTGTTTGTGAGGAAGCACTGACCTGGCATTGTCCAGGGAGGCTCAGGTAATGTGTTATTACCTATGAGGTGATGCACAGATTTTGCTGTGCTCAGCTGCAAGATGACTTTGCTTTCTTGCAGCAGCTCTGAGTGAAAGGTCATTATATCCTGAGAACCATTTTAGCCTGTGTATTATCATTCAGCTCAGCTACTCTGATAAGCTGGATTTGGATTCTTTTTCATGCAGGTATTTATGGCAAACGTTTGTTCCCTTGGGAGGAAAATGCCAATGATTTGACTTGCATTGCAGCTAAGCAGCTGGAGTAGCAAATACTTGTAGAGATCTGTTCTCTATCAACTGGCAAATCTGTTACCAAACATCTTCTCAGAGTGTTGGGAAATAATCCTTGACTGGATGTTCTTGGAGCAAAGCCAAATATGATTTGAATGGATTCTGATTCACAAATAACGTTCACAAATTGTCGATGCGGATGAGTTCAGCTTCATCTTAACTCAGTTTGCTTTGATTCTTTGTGAAGGCTGAATTTTAATGGTTACTTCAGAATTAAATGGCTCAGGAAGCATTAACCAGCTGGAAGGAGTCAGGGAAAGGCACCAACTCGAGTCCAGGTGCCAGGAATGATCTGGGCAGTGTGTGTCAGGCGTGCTGGAGGAGGAGGCACCCATCTGTTCTGAACTTGTGCACTGAGGTGCAGAAATCTAATTAACAGGTACATTTCTTATTGGAAGCTCTGACAGCCACCTGTCTTCCTCCTGGGATAGTCATGTGTTCAGTGTTCTGGAAAGAGGAATCACTGGGAAGAGGAACTGTTCTCCCTCTTCTCCAGCTGTGGTTCCGGGGCTGTTTGCTGCTGGTGGAACTTTGCTGGAAGCATTTTCTCACTTGTATTATGCCCTTGAGCTATTGCAGGATGCTACAAGCCTTATTCTAGTGCTGCAGGAAGCTCAGAGTAGCAGACAGAATAAAATATCAGGTACTGATATTTTGTGTGCTGGAGT
This sequence comes from Scytalopus superciliaris, assembly GCA_013400415.1. NCBI lineage: Eukaryota > Metazoa > Chordata > Aves > Passeriformes > Rhinocryptidae > Scytalopus > Scytalopus superciliaris. The sequence goes on from VXBX01007522.1 coordinate 194,361, forward strand.
TCCCCTGTGGAAACTGCTGCAGCCCCAGATGGCTTTGGCCTTGGCTTTGTCTTAATCTTCCTGTGTATTTCTCAGGGCAAAACATCAGCACGAGCAGCTTGAAGGTGATGACTGATTGTGTGATTATGAGCAGCCCAAAAGGGGGAGTTTTGATCCTAGAGAAGTTCCTGTGAAGGAATTCATGAATACTTGTGTGTCCATCCCGAGTTCACGTGAGCTCAACTGCTGCTGGAATAAAGAGGTCATCGTGTGCTATTTTTCTCTTCTGGGAATTAATCAAATCCTAACGATCTTTGCCTTGATTTTTTGGTTTTTTTTTTGTCAGGCAAACGGCGAAAGTCTTCTCCTAAACCTCTTGTTCTGAGTGAAGCTAAAAAGCAGTTGCTGATCTACAGACTACCTCAGGTCCTCCGGCTGCACCTTAAACGCTTCAGGTGAGTGGGGCACTCTGTGGTGTCAGGAGAGAGCCTGGCCTCTGTTTTTTGGGAAGAACTGGGGGCCCCCAACTTCCCTCACTTCCTGCTAAATGCAGGTGCACAACCTCTTCCCCCTCAGGTGTGTGTGAAACCCTCTCACCTGGCAGTCAGGGGCCTGTTTTGTAGTGTGTTTTCTGCCACACACCCAGTGTAATGTTGTGTAAATATTAATCCTGATTGCCTTGAATTGTCCTCGAGGGCCTTTGCTGGGTTTGCAGGCAGCTTGGAAGGTTGGCTGGGAGATGAGCAGCCCATGAGTTGAGTGAAAGATTTGTTGAAGGTGGAAGGTTGTGAGTTAAATGCCAATACTGTGTGTTGAATGAACAGCAGAAAAAGCTCAAAATATTATGAGAAGTTTCTGAAATGGTTAGGCCAGGTGTGTGTGTGGGTTGTGTAGGTACAACTGAGGTTTTTAAAGGCTGTTTGGCTGTGGTAATCTCAGCAGTATCCCAGCTAATGCCATCCCCTGTAATGGGAGCTGTGTGGGAAAGGTGACTGTGGGAGATTTTCGAGTGAGAGCAGGGGAAACACTTCGTGGTGCCCACTGGAGCCTGGCACAGGGCTGGGGAGCAGTGGCTGCCTGTGCCATCCCCCCCAGGCCCGAGCAGATGCCCAGTCTCTGATCCCTTGTGTTTGCAGGTGGTCTGAGCGCAATCACCGCGAGAAGATCGGGGTCCATGTCCTCTTTGAGCAGGTATTAAACATGGAACCTTACTGCTGCAGGGACTCTCTCTCCTCTCTTGACAAAGAGACCCTTGTCTATGACCTCTCGGCTGTGGTGATGCATCACGGGAAGGGGTTTGGCTCAGGACACTACACAGCATATTGCTACAACACAGAGGGAGGTGCGTGTGCCTGGGGACGGGAACCCAACCCCACCAACTCCTCTTTTATTCCACAGACGTGGCCTGCTGTAAAGCTTTATGGTCAGAGCTCCTTGGAGCCGAGCTCAGCTCAGTTTGTTTCCCCCGATGCATTTCTGGTGGCATGTTGTATTTTTGATTCCTTGTCGCACAAAGCCCCCCCTTGCGGCTCCGAGGCCCCTGGGGATCCTTTTCTTGCCTGCTGTGAGCAGCATGAATGCTCCATTTTCTCAGGCAGAGTCACTCCGTGGAGCTGCTCCAGCTGGGTGTCTTTGCTCAGTATCCTTGGGATGAGGAGATAAACAGAAAGTGTTTTGAAACTGGACAGGAACTATTCATGAATAACATCCGCAGGGGGTGGTGAGGCTCCAGCAGCTGAATTAGTATTGACTCTGCCTCCTGGCTGGAGAAAGGGGGACAAATTGGCCGTCTCCAGGGAATTTTTGTCTGCCTAATTGAGCTTTTGGGATATTATATGTCACTGATTAAATTAAGATTTGGTATTTCTAAAGCGCACACACACCAAAAAAAAAAAANTTATTCTTAAAAGCCCACACAACAAAAAAAAAAAAAAAAAAAAAAAAAAAAAAAAGATCAAAACGTTTTCCAGATAAGAAGCTCCAAAGGATCTGTGGAGGAAAGGACAGAGATGCCTTTTCTCCTGCATTGTGGATGTTTCCTGTGAACAGTTTCAGAATGCATTCAGAAGGAATTCTGCCTCCCTTGCTGATGTCCTCTTTCTCCCTTTGCTCCCCAGGGTTTTGGGTCCACTGCAATGACTCCAAACTGAATGTATGTAGCGTGGAGGAGGTGTGCAAGACCCAGGCCTACATCCTCTTTTACACTCAAAGAACAGTGCAGGACGAAGCAGGAATCTCAGAAAAACAACTCCAAGCTCAGGTGCCACCCAAAAACAGTGACAAGGACAGAAGACTGACATTCCCGTGACGGGGAGCCCTGTCACTCAGTCACACTCTCAGCTCTTTCTGGAACCATTGGTGTTCACATCTTCCCTCTTTGGGGGGGAAAAACACTCACTGCAGGAATGGGATCAGAGCAGGATCTTTGCCACCCCGGGGGCTGGAAAAGCCCATCGAGCTGGGCAGTTCTGACATGTCAGGTTGTTGTCAGAATCTTGGTTTCAAAGAGTCCTGTTGCTAAATTAGGCTCACAGAAATGAAATTAGAAAGTTTGATGCTGTATTTCATCCCATATCAAGGGAATTGTGAGAGGCATGTGACAGATGAGCACAACCAGGAAAGAGGAGCATCCATCGGGTTCAAAACCCTTCAGTCCCTAATAATCCTGATGCAGCTCCAACAGGAACAGGTACAGTACCCTCCCCTTTAATGGCCATTCACACTGCCAGGTGAATCACAGTCACCAGGGATTGGCTGGAAGGAACTGACTGCTCCAGGAGCTGTTCCTGCTGGAGAAATGTTTAAGTTCTTCCTAATTCTTCCCCCAGGGCTCAGCGGTCCCTGTGACACCAATTTCTCTGCCATCAGCTGGGGGCAAAGCTTTGCCAGCAGCTCTGTGTGTCAGTGCCACTGGGGCTGTGTCACACTCTGTGGTTAATTCTCTGGGCTGAACTCAACTGGCAGCTAAACTCACTCAGAATGTGATTTTAATAGAGTTCTGCTCTGGAGAAATTGTGTTTAAACACCAAAAAAAACCCCTGTAATAAACCAGGAATGTACCTGTGTGCCACATCTGTTTACAGTGGCAGCAAAAACAAAACCTGAAGTCCAGGTTTGTGCTGGAGTGGCATCACTCTGTCCCCAGGATTGTAAGGATTGCAGAGTCTGGGGCTGGCACAGCTGTGGCAGCAGAAGTTGGTGATGTGGAGGCATCTCACAGTGGCAAACTCACACTTTATTACAAATGTGGCTTGTTTCCCTCAGGGGAACAGTGTGGTGGGGATGGCACAGTGTGGGAGACAGAGCTGGATTCTGTCACTGCCCCTGGAGTGGGGATAGTCACTAAGTGGGGTTGTCACACAAGCCCAGGCCAAGGGAAGGTGGCCCTGGATCCAGGCAGTGCTCAGAATTCACCCTGTGAGGTCTTGGATCCTGCTGGGCCATCAAGGGAAGGAATGTAGTTAAATCTCGAATTCCACGTGGAGTTGGAAAGGCTACAAAAATGTCTGTATCTGAAATCATCCTGATTTTAGAATTCTGTGAGAAACACAGAGCCTTAGTGGACTATTTATAGTCACTTCTCAGCCTACAGTTGCACCTCAGGTGTGTTTTTGTAATTTGTGGTCTGGCTGTTCACATTTCATGTTTTAATCTGATTATGAAACTGCAAAAAACCATTATGTCTTTCAGTGTTGGTTATTTTTTTAATTGTTGAAAGGGGAAATAATCTAAAATACGAGGTTCTTCAAGAAAAGCGGTTCCGTTTTCAGGTAGGGAAGTTCTCAAAGTGTGTTTTCCCTTCCTCTCCCTTTATCCTTGGCAGTGTTTGCCCAGCAGGCACAGATGTTGCTGTGGAAGGGGTGAAGGGGGAGGTCACCCAAATCCCACTGCCACTCCTGGGATTTTTACCCCCCCTTGTTCTTGGGCAAAGTGAGCACAGCCAGCAGAAGCCTGGGCTGTGTCAGAGCACAAACGTCACACGAGGTCTCCCCTGTCCCTGAAGTTCCCCACGTCCTGTATTCTGACCAACATGGTGCTTTTTGAGCCTAAAAGAATGTCTTTTTGACAAATTACCATTTTGAGACCATATACCTGTATTTTTTTTGGAGACAGTTTGATGAAAAAAGGTGTAGTTTTGGTTCTCTAAATGTAGCAAGGGCTGGAAGGATTTATGAATGTCTTTGTATTTACTGGGTGGGGAGGTTTTGGTGCTACCAGTAAATAAAATTAATAACAATGCAAATCTGCAAAATAGGCCTAATTGAGATAGAATAACAGCAAATATGACTGCAGGGGAAGCTGAGTTGGGCTCAGCCAGGGAGAAATTGGCATTCCTGAAAGAATCAAGTGCTTGTGGTTGTCAGATATGGGATGGATTCATTCTAGAGCAAAGTGTGCTCTGTGAGGCAGAGAAAATTCAAATTAAAGACAAAATAGTGCTTAGAATTGACTTTTTCATCTGAGAGGTGGAAGGGAAGCCTGGTATTTTCCCCATACCTGTGTCCTTCCAGACCTACCTGCCCTGTAAGAGGATTATATGTGGTTTGCTCTGCTCCCAGCTGGCCCTTTGGTTCCCTCCCTGCCTCCCAAAGCCATGCTGGCCCTTTTTTTGGATAAAAATCCCATAGAAAGGCAAATCTGCTGCAGCATCAGTTGTTTTGCAGTGAGCCCAGGCTCTGTGCCATCAGTGCTCATCTTCTGACTGAGTGTTTGGCATTAATAGTGGAATCAGGTGGAATTACAGTTGTCAGGGGGGGTCAGAGGGACCCGGGAGTGTTCCCATAGCTGGATTTTGTAGGATTTGAGGTGACATCTCTAGTCATGAGTGACACCAGGTGAGCTGGGGAGACCCTGCAGCCAGGAAAACGTTTGCCCTGATAGGGAAGGAATGAACTGAACTTAAATAAACTTGCCTTTCCCAGCACTGTGAGGTTTCTGGAATATTTAGCTTTTATTTGGAAGCGACAGCATATGGCACTTTTGCTGCTGGTTGGTTTAGAGCTGGGTACTGTAGGCTTGAGATCAGCAGAGCCCAAGGCACTGTTTTAGTGTGTCCTGTTTGCCAGGGAGTCTGAGGGAATTCAGCAGGATGAATCAGCAGCAGGATGAAAATCCTGCTTGGAATTACAGCGAAGCTGCTGAGATGTGTCTGCCAACAGGCAAACCTGTCCCTTCTGCACAGCCTGGCTTCAAACTCTGCCCCTGCCCTGATGCAGATTTAGAATTAATCCCAGTTTTAGGCTCTGTTAGAATTAATTATTAGAATTAATGCCAGTTTTACAGGTAGATGAGGTGGCTTAACTCCTGTGAGGAGCTCAGCAGTCACAGCTCTGAGTGCAAACCGAGTGTCTGCAACGTAAATCCCTTTATTTTGGTACAACTGGGAGTAAATCTGTTGCTCCACGTGCTGGGGTTCCTTTGCTGGGCATCCAGACTGGCAGCAGGAATCGTTTGCCTTGGGAGATTCTCAGAGCAAGTGTGAAGTTCGTGGCACCTCACAAGTTGTTTTATGAGGAGTAAGAAGTGGGGCTTGGGAGATGCAGCCTTTGGGATGGAACTGTTCCCAGCATATCCTTGTCCCATCTAACCTGTGAGTTAATGGGATTTCCTTAACTCCATGTTTTTGAGAAGGAAAAATCTTCATATATCCATGGCCAGGTGTGATGCAGCATCTGCTGTAGCAGTTGGAAACCACTTCACTGTAGGTAACTTTGTTCCACTAGCAAGACAGGCACTTAAATTTGCCTTTATTATCCCTTTTCCTGCCTGTATTCCCAAGTTAAACTATGCATTCCATAAAAAAAAACAAACCACAAAAACCCCAAACAATTTCTCTGCAAAGCACTGAAAAAAAACCCCAATTTTTTTACCCCAGAACAAGTCTCTGGTCTGACTTTGAAGTTGTCCATGTGAGGCAGCAAGTGGGAAAACACACATTTTCTGGTGGGTGCCAGAGTTTCCTGGGTGGCAGTGCCAGTCCTGCTGCACTTCTTGGAGTGCAGGAATGGAACTGGAAATGATAAAAGCATGAAGTGTGTCCTGTGGACTCGCTGTCAGCAGGGACTGTGCTTTTAGAAGGCAAATAATGTCTTGGTGTAGCATTCCCAGACCTGAAAATCCTTAATTTCATCCCAGTGGGAGCTGGTGGAACCACTGGCTGCTGCCAGGGGAGCCAGGCTGGGCTCCAGGGGAGGTCAGTGGTGGTGCAGGGAGAGAACCACAGATCAGTTTTACTGCCAGTACAGTTTTGTGAACTAGTTTTGTACAATTCCTTAGATTTGGTGCCTGGAAAAATCCCAACCCTCAAGGCTGCCTTTGTGTGTGTTTAATCCCTTCAACAGGTCTGAGATCAGATAGGGCAGATTTAGGCTCAGAGTTTATTGCCTGTGGGAGAATAAAACCCCCATTCAGCAGGGTTTTGGTGTCTGTTACATCAGTATTGCTCCCTGCTTGTGGCAGCTGCATTGTGGAGCATCCCACCAGGCTTCCAAATCCATAAACCCACCTTTAAATAATCAAAATCCACGTGAGTTACCTGCACAGCTACTGATTATCCCCTGATTTTTGGGGGATGCCTTTAGGCTGCTCCCAGACTCAAACCACACCTTTCTGTCCCTCCAATGTGCAGCTGACAGGGCAGGAACAAGGATAAGTGTGTTTCCAGTAAAACCTTTCCTTACAGATCTGCCTTCCCACAAAAGAAACTGAAAGAGCTTCTCCAGTGCTGCAGGGATGGGCAGGATGTTTCCACTTCTGGAAGCTTTCCCTCTGACCTCAGTAAGAGCAGAGTTAAAGCTGATCTTCAGCACTTTAAAACAGTTAATCCAAGTTAAGGTTCCTGGCAGGGAGCTGTTGGCAGAGGCTGAACAGGAGAGGAGTTTTCCCTCGGTGTGGAATCCCCTGGCAGCCCTTGTGAAAACAGGAGGGAAATGCTTGTTTGGGTGAGGAGCCAAACTGGAGCTTGGGTGGATTCCTTGGATTTTTCCGTGGATTTAAGTCAGAACAGCCCCGAGTTTCTGCTCCCAAGTTCATTCCTGACATCACTAATGAGTTGAGCTGCCATGAGCCAGGCTGGGAGTGTCCTCCTCAAGGACACTGCCAGGCAGCAGCAAGTGAGGAGAGAATCCAATTAATCAATTCATTAAGGGCTAGAGAGATGATGAAGGCTCTAGAGAGGAAGCCATGTGAGGGGTGGCTGAGAGCACTGGGCTTGTCCAGCTGGAGGAGACCTCAGGGGGCTGCAGGTTCCTCACAATTCCAGCTCCAATCTCTGGTCTGGGGACAGTGACAGGACCCAGGGAAGGGCTGGGGCTGTGCCAGGGAAGGGTTAGGATGGATATCAGGGAAAGGCTCTTCCCCCAGAGGGTGGTGGGCACTGCCCAGGCTCCCCAGGGCAGTGGGCACAGCCCCGAGGCTGCCAGAGCTCCAGGGGGGTCTGGGCAACAGGACAGGAATAGGGTGGGATTGTTGGGGTGTCTGTGCAGGGCCAGGGGTTGGACTGGATGATCCTTGTGGGTCCTTCCAGCTCGGAATATTCCGTGATTCCTGACTGTTCCTGGCAGTGTCTGTGCCTGCCTCCTGATCCCCATCAGCTTTTCTTTCAGTCAGGTTTGATCTCAACATCCACAAGGCTCCACGGGCACAGCCTGACCCCTGTCTGACCCCAGGCTGGGGGGGATTAGTGTGAGTAAATCAAAACTGAGATTAACTATAAAGGGACTGAAATGTTCTAATTAATCCCCTTTTCCTGCAGAAACTGTTTCTGCATAACTTGGATTATCCCAACTTCAAAAGAATTTCATTTCTTTACAGGATGTTCAAACAGCAGCTTTGAAAACAGCATTTTTAAGGATCTTGATGGGGAGTGAAGTGAGGGGTTTTTTTTGGGGGGGGAGCAGGTGGAGGGGCAGTTCTGTCCCTAAACGTGGGAGCAGCTGCTCCAGGAGAATGTCCTGAACTAAAACCCTGTGAAAACTGTCCAAAGAATGTGAAGCCATGCTGAATCCCACTGCCAGCACTCGGGGCTGGGAGCTCCTCCTGCTCCTCCCACAGCACCTTCCAGGGGCTGGTGTGTAAGCCGTGAGTAAATCACAGCCACAGCTCCCACCAGCTGCTTCCACCATCCCCAGCAGCCGGACTGGAACAGCCTCAGCCCAGGGCACTCCATGCTATGCAACACCAAATGGCTTCTCCTCCCACACACAGCCATCGTTCCTTTACAAGCCCCCAGCTTTATCCCAAGGGACATTTCCCAGGAATCCTGGTGGTTGGGGCTTCCCTGGGGCTCGTCCCAGTCTGGATTTTCCTTTGCAGAAGCTGATGGGTCCCGGGTGCAGCCCAGGGCTGGGCCCGGCCCTTTGTCTCTCGGGTGTGAAATATAAATCATGTTTTTATGATTTTTTTGTAAATCTTTACTCTTTTTACACCTTGTTTTTGTAAACCGAAGTTTCTTATTAAAAGGAAGAAAAAGGAAGTCCCAAGGAGCTGATGTTGTTATTCCATAGACTTTAATAAACATCTGGGTTGGGGGTGCAGAAGGGAATTCCACAAACATCCGTGAGCAAAACCATTCTTCTCGTGCCTCGAGGAATGAACTGGAAACGGATTCCTCCTCTCAGCCTTAAATCCTTCCCCCCTTGTCACTGCCTGGAGCAGGACAGGGGGGGCCTGAGAGCAGCAGCTCTGCAGAGGAGCAGAACAATGTCCCTTTGGGAAGGCAGCGGCTCCATCGCCGTGCTCGGTCCCGCAGCTCGGGAATTCCTGGGACAGGGATCCAGTGGCGTTAAAGGGGACGCTGTTTCTGGCCCGGGGGCAGCTTAAAAACAGCATTACAGACCCCAGGGGGGCGGCTGGGGCTGCAGGGGGGTGGGGGTGATGCCCTGGGGCACGGGGTGG
>VXBX01007530.1:10026-30409 GCA_013400415.1 Scytalopus superciliaris
TTTTTTTGTCTTAGGGAGGCAGATATTTCCTTCTAGTTACCAAATGGTATTGGCAATAAGCTCATGAAGTAGCAGAATCATCAAAATGCAAGGGGTTAGGGACTTCCTTTTTAAATCTGCAAGTAGTCATAGATATAGATCTGGCCCTCAGTGAGCAGGTTTCCTTAGTAAGCTTAGAAAGAGAAATGACTGTTTAAAAGTTGGCTTGAAAGGACACTTTTATCCAGATCTTTTACCCATGGAAGGATCCAATTTCTCATGTCCATTGTTTGCCTACAGCAGTACGCTTATCTTTTGCTAGATCTCAGATGTACTCTCCTTATCTCAGAGCTTGAGGTCACAGGACAAGACTGCCCTGAGCAGTACAGTTCAAGGCAGCCAAGACCCCACCAGATGCCTGGGTTACAAAGTAGTCTCTGGAGTGTTTTATGTCTAGAGGTGAACCCACACTAAGTTACAGCACAAAATGAATCCCAGAAATGCTCTTAACAAATAAACTGTAGAAGGCAACAGAAATTCCTCTATTTTTGCAAATTAGGAGGAAGAAATAAAATATATCCTCTATTCTTCAGTGTACAAGGACCATAATGTATCTGAATGTGTACATTTTCCATTTGAACACACAAAACAAAAAGTCACTCTGCTTGGATTGCAAGTTTTACATAGTTTAAAAATAGTCAGTGGATAGATAAGTGCTTCAACGATAATCTGAAGTGGACCTTATATGCGTTCATAGTCAAGCGCAATTTATTATGACTCTTGCAAGATATTCAACAGCTTAAACTTCATAAAAAGGAGGCATACACTTTTTATTTCAAGGTTTCTGTTGATATAGATATATGTTCAACTGTGTTTTCTTCTACTTTACCATGCTAAAAGCACAGCAAGAGAGTTGTGATTCAAAGCTTAAATACCTAATCTCAGAACAACAGGCAAAAAAAGGAAGTAATTTTGCCCTTTAACAAAATAAATATTTTGAGAGGTTGTAACAGCTTATGTATTCAGAAATGTTGAGGCAGACAGGATTAGCCAAGTGTTCATATACTTATACCCAGACTGAATGATTTGAGCAAGAGCTTTTATAGGTGGGAGTCCTCAGAAACTGATTTGGTGATTGCATTGAACTAAAAACTTTTATTCGTAAATAATTTCTTTGTGTGTGTGGTATGCATGTATTATTCTTAAAATCAAAGGGCGTATATAATGAAGTTTATCCCAAGGGAATCTAGTCAGTGACAGTTTCTTTCATTGATTTATAATTCATGTTCAAAGTAAGGGGTATCTAATCAAATGAGTTTTACATATTTCATTGTGCATTTGCTAAGACAGTCGGTTTCAGCAGCACCAAAACAAAACAAAAAAATATTTCATCTCCTCTTAGCATTAGAAAATTTAAAAAACAGCTTCTTGAAAAATTAAGTTCCAAAGAATGCTCATGGTTATCACATAACTGAATTTTGTGGCTATTTGTCACTACTTGTTGCCTAGTCATATTAATGTATAGTGTTCCCCTCTGGTAACACATAATATATCTCAGGTGTTAATTTGGCAGAAGCCATTGTAGACACAGTTCTCAACTTTAGGAGAGTCCATCTGAAAATATATTTCAATAAATAAACAACACAGAATAACCTTGTGGCATGAATGGGACACATCAGTCACAAAACTTAAGTCAGATGGAAGAATTTCAATAAAGCAAAAGAAATATCTGTGCCATGAAGCTCAATTTGTGAAGCTCTCAAAGTGCAGGACTCCTGTTACAGAAAGGCTGCTGCTGAGACACATCAAAAGATCATCTTTATTGAAGAACAATTGTGTGACCTAGTTTCTGGTCAGCAACTGCCTTTTGTAGAAACTTCAGGAGCTGATAAAAAGAACTGTAACATTATCATGTGTACTTTTATCTTTTCCCCAGTAGGAAGAAGGATTTGAAAACATTTTCTGCCATCTTATTTTATATTTTAATTCTAAAGGTTACGTAAACCTAGGAGCAAAGCAAGAAACTGGTATAAACTAGATGTTCTTAAATATTTACTGTATTAGGCAGAGGCAGTTTAAGATCTAGTTAGTATGAGTGAAAATATTTTTCCATTTTGAGTAACCAGAAAGACTCAAACAGAAAAATTTAAGGAAGACATTATTTGACTCAGTTGTTAATAATTACAAACTAGGCTCAAATGATACAAAAATTGTAGACAAGATTCCTTAAAAGGCATCTATTATATGTGTTGGCTGTATTCAGGCTATATGGAAAGAAAACAGAAGTATGGGGTTTTGTTACCAGTCTGGATTTTGTTGATGGTGATGGTGGATGGTTGGTTGGTCTTTTGGGATTTTCTTAAATGTCGCTTGTGCAGTTCCACCCACACATTCTGAGACCCCTGATTCCCAGGGACTTAAATTAGCATACCTTACACTGTTTACTTAACTCACAGTCCCCTCCTGACTCTCTACACATACACTTTACACTCACATGCAAGCCCAATTTTTTAAGGCACATCATCTAGACTGACAGGCATACACTCTAGAGGACAGATTGCAGAAACAGGCAGCAGACCAGAGCAGTAACTCTGGATCATACTTAGGAGAAGTATCAGTAGGTGATGAGTTTGGTGGTTGTTTGTCCCTCAATGAAATACAGTAAATGTGGAAGTGGTAGGGGAGGGAGGAGAAATCACAGAATATTCTGAGTTGGAAGGGAACTACAAGGATCATTGAGTCCAGCTCCTAAACGAGTAGCCCATATAGGGATCAAACCTGTGACCTTGGCATCATTGACATCCTGCTCTAACCAACTGAACATCTCAGGGAAGAAGTCCTGCTTTGCAGTTCTTAGGTTTCTTCCTGAGAAAGTCTAGATAGTGCAGTGATTTTTTTTTTTTTTTTTAATCAAGAGCATGCTTTTAACTAGATACTTAAAAACTTTAAAGTGTATTCTATATATATTAGTATACATGGCAAATCTTCTCCCTAACACTTCACAAATTGCAGAATACAGTATAAACATACAGTTCTACTATTCCCTAACCACATATTACTAGTTCTGAAAACTCATTTGTTTTCTTTAATTCCCCACCTCTTATCCAAGAAAGCCCATATGGGACATTTGTAAATAGCTTGTGTGCTTGCAGTGGCGGCGGTGATTCAGTCCTCCTGAGCAGAAAAACTTGTATTTCTCAAGGCATTACAAAAGTCAGCCTAGTCACTCCAGTTGCCTAGGATGGCTGGTTTGTAACCCAGTATCTCCTGAATACCACTGAGTAACATTTTATCTTTGTATTGAATGCTTGTTAAAGAGACAAATGGAAACACAGCAAAACTAGAAAGCAAAAATAGAAGTTCAAAAACCCCAAAAATTAATCAGAAAAAAATCTCAGAAGTGTAAAAAAAACCCAAAAACCAAGCAAACAAAAAAACCCCACCAAAAAACAACAACCCAAAAACAAACAACCAAAAAACCCTAAACCTGTTTAATCCACTTTCTTTGTCAAATGCACCATTTTTTGCATTCACCATGAAGCATGTGGTGCATGATTTCTTCTTGACATTAAATGTGCAGTTATTTAATTCTTGGTCTAATTCCTTAACATTGGCACTTTCTGTTGTTTCAGATAGATTTTTTCCACCTTGTGTACAAATAATTACATACTTCAGAGCAGTGCTCTCAGGCAGTTTTATTGACAAAAAGATTAGAGCCTCAGATAGATCCATAGTGGAAGCAGTAACAGTTTTGGCAAGACTAATACTTGAGAGCAAAGATTTTCAGTTCACATGAAGAAAATTGCCAGGCAGAAACCATTTGTTGTTAAAAGCCAACAAGAAAAGAAGTTGTTGTTTGCCCTCATTACCATACTCTTTGATGTCATTCAGAATCTTGGTTGTTTTATAGAAAAGCCTCTCATACACAAAAGCAAGACCAAGTCTCACTTTTGTAACACATAAAGAGTTGTAAAGTGTATCTGCAATGAAAATCCAAAGAAGCATTGATAAATGTCCTGCTGGGACCATCAGGAGTGCAGCAACAGAAATAAAGACACCAATTCCACATCCTGCTCAATCTTTGAATAATTAGAAAGGTGAGTTTGTACCTGGCAGTCATTAAAAGAGTATTTCCAAAAAAACATTGAATTGAATGCGTATCAGAAGATCACATCATCTTATCTAATCTACCTATCATATCCACTCAGTGTCACTGCTATGCTTCAAGACAAGGCTGGAGAAATATGATCATAATAAGCACCATAATATGGTATAATGAGTTCAGACATACTCCTTCTAAAAAAAAAATAAAAAGACTGCAGAAAAATCTACAAGAGAACTGTTTCTGCCTTTTTGTGATCACAAAAATAGCCAATACACACCATAATCAAGAATTAGACTGCTGGTCTGTGACAATCAGACAGGATCCACAGTTGTTCATCTTTCTTGTTTCTGCAAGGAATGTTAGAAGCTGTGGTGGAGAACAGTCACCAGCAGCACCACCATCATTTTAAGAGGCAAACAGCTACTGATCAGAAAAGATACCAAGTTGTTTCATAGGTAAAAATATTTTTAATAAGTTTGGTTTTGTGTGATGGTACAAACTACCTAGGAGTATTCCTATGAAAAACATGCACCACATTTTAACTGATCCTATCCTGTTTCTTTCAGATTTTAGTACCTAGTAAAATATGGAATACACAAAAATTACTCATACTCTCATGTCAAGTGACAAAAGCCAGTTATTGTCTATTACTGACCAACAAAAAAAGTGAAAGACCACAGGTGATCTTAAATGTAAAATCACCCATACTTGAATGTTTCTGCCTCAGCCTTGGTTGCTGTGCAGTTAAAACTTATAAAACAAAATAAATACAGCACTGCATGTGTGTCTCATGAGCTCTTGCAGGCATGGACTGCAGAAGATCAAGTGAAAGACAAGTCCTGCCAGAACTGTATTACCCCAAAATCCTAGCTCTCAGCTCTTGAACACAAACTCACAATCACCAGAATGATACAGACATGTTTATTTCATAAGGTAAAATGTTGCTTCAATAACTGGACAGGAAAACCACTACAAAATTAGAGAGGGAAATCAAATCAATAGTAGGTCCAGCAGGAGACTCTGTTCTATCCTTGGATCTGTTCGCAGGCATGCTGGTTGCATACAGATTAGCTGATAAATAGCTGATTCAATAGACTGGTAGCAAACACATGCTTTGCTAGAGATGACTCTCTAAGTCACTATACATCAAACAGACAGTGTCAGCCTTTGAGGATAAACCAGCGATGGCTTGTTGTGCTCTTTGAACTGCCTCGGAGACCCAGAGACTAAAAAAATGCCTGAATGTTCCCCTGAATCCACTGGGAGGACTGAAAGCTTCAAAGAAGAACACTATCACATCCAAGGGGAAATGCATTGATTGAAGGAACCAGTGTGAAATAGTCTTTTATAATTAACAGAATGCTGGAATCGACTGGTGTTTTGCTGAGCTATATTTTATCTTTATTGGATTAACTGTGACACAGTAGGTTATGTCAAAGAGAATCTGCATGATTATTAAAAGTAAATGTGGTGTGAATAATAGATAACTTACATTAGATGCAACAGCATGCAGCAATTTTTACTCACCTATGTAATTAGATTAAAACAAATCTCCTGAATAAAGTATATTGTCTTATTATAATCCAAATTCAAGAGTATCAAGAAGTTATGAAACGGGGATAATTGCTGGTCTTTAGAAGATGTATGTGGTTATACACATATACATATGACAGGGAATAATTTTAAGAAAAGTTGCAGAAAAATAGTTTAATAATGAAGGCAAAACTGATTTAGTCTCAAATTGTTAATAAGTGTTCCACATATCTACTTGGAATTTTGTCAGCAGATATGTGTTGTTTATTTACAAATTAAAAAAAAAATTAGGGAAAAGGTAAGGAACAGAAAGGTAGATTGGCCTAGTGCTAGGATTATACATTAAGTTCTTCTGGACATTTTAAAAGCATGTACTCAGCATTTGGTCTTCTAATTTCTTAGATGAAATATATTCTTTAACACAATAAATGTGTTCTTACGTATGCCACAAAAATATAAACTGGTTGGGGGTTTTTAAGCAGAGAATTTGATTTTTGCAAAACTGAGCACCTGAAAATATAAATTTCAATTATATCTGTAGAATCACAGAGTAATTTAATCTAGAATTTAATCTAAATCTGAAATTCAGAGGTCATTAGACAAAGCTCTTGCTCAAAGCAGATCTAATCAGATGAGGCTGGACTGGGACATGGGTAGTGGATCTTGAACAAAGCCAAGGATGGATATTCTACACCATGTCTGTTCATCTGTTCCAGAATCTGATAATCCTCATGAAAAAGAAAAAAAGAAAAAAAANTCATCTCTGCCAGCATGCACCTCCAAGAAGAGTCTGGCCCCATCTTCTCTCTACCCTTATATTACCTGGCTATAAAACAGCAACAAAGTCTCACCTTTGTCATCTCTTTTCTGAGTTGAACAGATAGTTCTCTCTGCTGTCTGCTCAAGCCCCCTGACCATCTTGGCTGCCTCCACTAGACTTGTTTAACTATGTCAAAATTATTCTTGTAATGGGTAGCCCAAAGCTTGAGAGAGCATTGCACACTTGGTCTCACAAGTGACAAAAGAATCACTTCTCCAGACCTGCTAGTTGCACTTGTCTAATACAGATGAGTACATAAGTGGGCTTCTCTGACTCACATTAAGCTTATTTTCCATGTTTTCAGTAGAACTGGTCTTCTGCCAGCTGGATCTCAGCTTCCATTGTTGCATGAATTTATTCTACTGCAGATGCAGGTCTTGCAATGATGTTAAACTTTATGAGATGCTTGCCTGTCCACCTCTCCAGTCTGTCCAGGTTTCTTTGCCTAGAGGCCCTGCCCCCCAGTGTGATGATCACTAAATTCAATTTGGTTTTGTCCATAAACCTGCTGAGCTTGCATGCCAGCTTATCATCCAAGACATTTAATGAAGACATTAAAATATTTTGTTCTCAGTGTGATCCCTGAGGGATGCCACTAGTTACTGGCTGCCAAATGTAATTTCTGTCACTGGTGTAAATTCTTTGAGTTCAGCAGTCCAAACAATTTTACAATAAATTATCATTCACTTGACTAATTTCTGTCTTACCAAGTTTGTGATAGTAATACTGGGAGACTCTCAGAAGTCTTGAAAATCAAAATATCTAACACCCACTGCCTTCTTCACAGTGCCAATCACATTACCTTAGAAAGCAGTCAGGTCAGTCAGGTGTTATTTATGCTTGGTAGAGCCATCTTGGCATATGACAATTACCTTCTTGATCCTGAAATGTTCAGAAATTACTTCTAAGATGATTTTTTTCTTAGCCTTTTCAGGTTTCCAGTTGTCTGAAACCAACCTCTTGCCTTTCTCAAAGGTGGTTGTGACATTTGCCTTCTTTCAGCCACCAGGAACACCCCTTCAAAGGGTTGCTTTACCTTTTTGAAGATGATAGAGAGCCACCTGACAATGATATCATCTAGCTCCTTCATCACCTTTGAGTGCTTCACATCTCCTCCCATGGACTGTACATCTCTATTTGACTTAACTGATCCCTTACTTACTTCACTTCCACAGACTTTGCTTGTAGGCTTAGGGATGTAGAGGGCAGGTGGGTGTCGGGGAAAGCAACTCTTATGAGGTTTGGAGACAGCACTTTACTCGCTGGACCTATGAGGAAGATCCTGTTCTGCCTACAAGAGAAAACACTGTCACCAGCTTTACCACCCCCTGAGAGGAGTGGTATTGGACTTTTTATAAATAAGTGTTTACCCCTCTTTAGAGGTGGTACGGGACTTTCATAAGTACCAGGACTGCATTTGGATCAAGGCTAAAAGCGTCTGTTAGTTGTGATGTTCCTCTGTTGTTGTTCAGGGCGTGTTTATTAATATGGATGTTAAGGTTGTTGTTTATCCCCTCAGTTCTCCATATTGTCTTCTTCCCCCACAGTTTTCCCGCCTTTCCCATAGACCTTTCCCGCCGTTTTCCCAGTTCTGCGAGCCCATTGGTTCTTTGTGGGACTGTTCCCCTATTCGCTGTCCCATTACCCCGGTTACCAACCTCACCCAATCCTGTTCCTGTTCCTACCCTGTATCCCATAATAGTCCCAGTTACTACCCTATAAAACCCCTCCATTTTAAATAAAGTTAGCTCACTTGGAGCCAACCTCCTTCGCGTGCGTGTGGTTCCTCGTGGGTTCGATTTGTTCAGTCAACGGTTCCCGCAAATGTGAAAACTGATACTAGAAAGGCATTGAAGCATTAGAACAAGAAAGAAGGATCCACCTGCTGTGAAAATTCTAGCTAACTTTTTTAACAAATAGATGTAGTTATACATGCATACATGCACACATACAGACATGCATTGCCTGCAAAAAAGGCAGGGTAGAACAGTTTTAAGAAAAAATTCAAAGGAGTCTCTGCTCAGCATAGTCTTAGCTATGTGTCTAATGCTTTAGATTTTGTAGAAGGCTTTCAAATATATCAAGGTTGTGGCAGAGATTTATTTTATTTTTATTCTAATCCCTTTTTTCCCAGTGTGGTAGCAGTTAAAAATGAAGTCAGTCTTTATTTACCTTAAAGTCAGTCAGCATATGCTGAATAAGTCCCTTTCATTTTCAGACATTATTGATCAAATCAATCTATTCACTAACTGCTGAAGAGCTAACATGCTGAAGAGCACAGCTGCTGAGGCAAACTCATTTTTGACAATGGTGCATTTAAAGTCAATAAACACAGTCCACACAGAGCAAATATAGCCTATAGCTTCTCTCCAACACCTTTTGCATCATGTCACACTTAGAACGATTCAAGTTTGACATTTTAGCTGTCAAAGGAGCCATGAAAGTACAGCATGGGCAACAGTTTTTCTTACAGATTGTAGAATAAAGAAGAAATATTTCTTATTGTCCACAAAGCTTTTTTCACTGGGGAAAATGGAAAACATTTTATGTCACTTCCCCTTCTTCCCAAAGAGCTGATCTATGTTTAAAAAGTTTATTGTGAGAGACTGTATTGTGAGAGTGGTGAGGCACTGGAACTTATTTCCTGGAGAAAATGTGGATGCCCCACTCCTGGTAGTGTTTAAGGGTAGTTTGGATGGAGCTCTGAGCAATCTGGACAAGGGGATTGGAACTAGTTGATCTTTAAGGTCCCTTCCAAACCAGACCATTCTATGATTCTGTGAGCCTATGATTTGAATTTGACCTGTATAGTGTTATGTATAAATATATGCAGAACTATAAAGATGGCAACAGAGAAACAACAAGCACCAGAACTGTCTATAATAGTATGTCTAAGATACCTAAAGATTTTATCTTCCATCTCCAGCTCTTCCAAATAAGGTATCATCCACATCCCTAGAATACATGAATCTCCTATGACAATAAAAGGAAATGTATGTTGCAAACTAATACTGTGAAGGACTACAATTAATTTAGCAATGTTATGAGCAGAAGCATGCTTGATTGTCCTGAGAAGATGGGTACTAGTAGGACAAATCAATAATTAGTTTCAGAATTGGTGCTGGTGGAATAATTTTGTGTTCTACAATCAGGGACGCTCTTTTTGATGATCAGTGTCTGTCAGGGAGAGATGGGATTCATCTTACTGAGCTGGGCAAAGTTCCTGTCACCAATGAGATGGTAGGCCTCAAAAAGACAGCTTTAAACTAAGAATGGCAGTGAGAAAGAGAGTAATCAGCAAGCCTCTGAGGGAGCAACCAATAGCATTTCTAAGCAAATGTCCTGGGATGATGGGACAGCAAAGGATCACAAAATCAACAAAAATAGGGGCTTTTGCACATAACCAAGCAAGTGCTTACAAGGCACCATGATGAAGAAATCTCCTAAACTCTCTCCAGACATTTAACATGCTGACATGAATTTTTAAAGTGCCAATATACTAATGTAGGTGGTATGGGAAATAAATGTGACAAAGACTCTGTGCATTTGCAGAACTACAGTCTTATTGAGATCATGGAAATGTAGTGGGATGCTTTCCATCACTGGACGCTTGAAATGGAGAGATACAGCCTTTTTAAGATGACAGAATAGGAAGAAAAAAAGGGGGAGTTCCCCTTTATGTGAGAGAGCAACTACAGTGCATGGAGCTCTGCCTGGGGATGAATGAGTAACCAAACAAGAGTTTATAGGTTAGGATTAAAAACAGGACAGGTAAAGATGATATTAAAGTGAGTGTCCACTATAGGTTTCCTGGCCAGAAATTGAATCTGCAGACAAGAGTAATCTCATATTCACAGCACCCAATCCTCCTACAGGACTTCAGCCACTGCTAAGGGAACAACATAGCAGGACAATATCAATCAAGGTGATTTCAAAAGGACATTGATGATAGCTTCCTGCTTCAACTGATAGAGAAGCTGATAAGGACAAGTGTTCTGTTGAACCTCATATTCATGAAGGAGGAGTTCACTGGGGATATGAAGGCCAAAGGCAACTTTGCTGCAGGGGCCATTGATTACAGCATTTGGGAGCCTGAGGACCAGAAGAAGTGTAAAAAGCAAGATCATGACCCTGCACTTCAGTAGAGATGGCTTTGACTTCTTTGGCAATCTGCTTGTAAGAGTTCCATGGGATAAGACCATTAAGGCAAAAAAAGCCCAAGAAAGCTGGTTAATATTCAAAACTTACCTTCTCTAAACCATGAGCAGTCCATTCCAACTAATATGAAGTCAAACAAAAATGCCAGGAGGCCTGCATGAATAAACAAACCATGCCCTGGCCAAACCAAAGCACAAAAAGGAAACACACAGAGCTTGGAAGGAACAACAAGTAATTTGGAGGAATAGAGAAACTTCGTCCAAGGATGGAGCTAGGAAAGCTAAAGTCTCAATGGAATGTAATTTGCTTGAATATCAAAGACAAAAAGAAGTATTTATATAAGCACATAGGTGACAAAAGAAGAACTAGGAAGAATTTGCTCTACAGGAGAGGTGACCTAGCAACACAGGATAAGGAAAAGGCCTGAGGTAGTGAATACCTTCTTCACCTTAATCTTCACTAGCGAAACTGATTTACAGGAATCCCAGGCCCCATAAACCTCGGGGATAGTTTGGAGCTAGGAACAGTTGCCCCTGGTGCAAGAGGAACAGGTTAGGGAATACTTAAGCAGACTGGACATGCTTAAGTCCGTGGAATCAGATGGCTTGCACTGATAAGTACTGTGGAGGTTGATTGATGCCACTTCAAAGTCACTCTCAATAATCTTTCAATGGTCATGACAACTGGAGAGGTGTCTGAAGACTTTAGAAAAGCAAAGGTCACTCGTGTCTTCGAGAATGGCAAGGAAGACACAGGGAACCACAAGCTACTCAGCCTCACCTTAATCTATGGGAAGGTTATGACACAACCAATCCTGAAAACCATTTCCAAGCAAATGAATGCAAAGGTGGTAATCACTAGTAGTCAGCATGTACTCACAAAGGAGGTTTCATCCTTGGCCAGCTTGATAAAATTATACTATGAAATGACTGGCTTGGTAGATGGGTGGGTGGAAACCACTGGACACTCTCTACCTTAACTGATTAATATGTATACAGACCCGAAGGGAGGGTACAGAGAATATGATGCTATCCAGTGACAGGACAAAAGGCAATGATCACAGAGTGAAATACTGAGAGTTACTCCTGAATGTCCAGCAACACTTTTTTACTGTGACAGTGGCTGAGCATTGGCACAGGTTTCCTGAGGAGACTTTGGAATCTTCTTTGCTGGACATACTCAAAAGCCTTATTGACACTGTCCTGGGCAACCTATTCTAGATGGTTCTGCTTGAGCAGGGTTTTGGACCAGACGACCTCTAAAGGTCTCTTCTAAGATTCCATGATTCTGTCATAAATTTTTATTACAAAATTATTGGCTTGCTAGACAAAGAGAGAGAAGCATATATTTCCTACCTAGACTTTAGTAACTGTCTCCCATAAAATCCTCACAGAGAAGTTAATGAAGGATCAGCTGAATGAGCAAAGTAATGTATTTAGAAAAATGGATAAACAACAGTGTTCAGAGGGTGGGGATCAGTGGTATGAAGTCTTGATGGAGCCCACTGACAAGTAGAGTACCCCTGAGTCAGTACTACCTCCTACTCTATTTCAGATCTTCATTAATTATCTGGATGATGGGACAGAGTCAACCCTCAGCAATTTTTGCCAATGACACAAAACTGTGAGGAGTGGATAATATGCCAGAGGGTCATGCATTCTGCTATTCACAGCGATGTCATCAGGCTGGACAAATGGACTGACAGAAAACTCTCTAAGTTTAACCAAGTGCAAAGTCCTGCTGCTAGGTAGAAACTCCCTGCAGCAGTGTATGGTAGCAGACAATCACAGCCAGTACAGTGAGCAAGAATCAACTTGTCCATGCAGCAAAGAACACCAGGGAGGTACTGGGATGGACTTCATAAGAAGGGAGACAATTCTTCCCCTCTTCCTATCTCTGGTGATGCCACTCCTGGAATACTGTGTGCACTTCTGCGCTCACCAGTACAAGAGAGACATGGATCTTCTACAGAGTCCAACAAAGGACCATGCAGATAATGAAAGGACTGGAGCATCTCCCACAGGAGAAAAGACTGGGAAAGCATGAACTGTCTCACCTGGAGAAGGTTCAGGGAGGGATCCTATTAAAGTTTCTAAATTGCTGAAGAAAGGCTATAAAGAAAACAGTGCCAGGCTCTTCCCAGTGGCACCCAGTGACAGTGCATGAGAAAATGGACTCAAGCTGAAAAGGTGCAGGTTCTTCCCCAACACAATGAGATATTCTTTTATTGAGAGGCTAATTGAGCACAGCAACAGATTTGCCTAGAAAGCTAGTGGGCACTTCATCCTTGGAGACCTTCAAAAGCCTCCTTCACATGCAGTTTTCATGCAGGATATAAGTTCATAAATTTAAATGCTGATAGCACTGAAGTATTCAAGCAGATCTTCCTTTTAATGTTTCCCTTTGTTCTAAAAGCTGACATTTAGCTCTGCAAGTGAAAAGAGGCTCCATGTTGTAGTTGATTAGAAATTTAGAGTTTAAAAAGAAATTAAGTTATTCCAGGAAAGAAATAAGGAAAGTGTAGTCAGATGTGGCATTTTAAAGTTAAAAAAAAAATAAAAAATTTAAAAAATAAATAATTGCAATTTATTTAATATTCCACTTCACCTCATAAGCAGAATTCTTTATCATCCCATAATGTAAAATATATGGCAGTCTTCATCACAGTTTTCACATGTTCAGATTCACATTATCTAATTGCTGGAAACACTTGAGAATTTTCCTGTGCCTCAGAAATGAAGAACATATAAGTTACTAGGGGAAGAATTAAAGTTGTAATCACATACTGACTTGATATCTGATTTTTAATATTTTTACATTTCTCTAAAGATCTAACTCAATTCTGCATATACAGACAGGGTCATGTGATAAAACTGTTATGTATTTTACAAAACACGGTCAACATTAAAAGTTAAGTCTAATTAGTTTTATCTGATGTGATACAGACTTGGTCACAGACACACAACACAGCCCAGTCTGCATCATAAGGTATGCAAACAAGCTGCAAGTAGCATAGTAATCTTAGAAAAATTGCCATGTCTCTAAAAATTTTTGGCTGAACCTTACCCTTCTTAATCAAGGGGAAAAAATCATAGGAATGTAGGAAGGGGAGAGGAGAGGAGGGAAGGGAAGAGAACGGAAGAGGAGGAGAGCCAGAGGGGTGTTGTGAGGCACAGCATCAAAAGTCTTCCCAGAACCCAGAAAAAAACTATATCCACCACCTACCTACCCTTCATCCACTGTGCAGGTGACCTTATCACAGAGGGATGTCAAATTAAAGAGGACTTTCCTTTTGTGAACTCAAGTTGACTACGTCTGATGATTCCATTAGTCTTGAAATGCCTCTCAATAAATACCTTCTCCATAAAATTTCCACATACTGAGGTTAGATTAATAGGTCTGTAGTTTACTGGGTCTTCCCCCATATTCTTCTTATAAATTGCAATTTTATTGGCTAGCTTCCAGTCAGTGTGGACCTCCCCAGAGTCCCAAGATCTTTGACACATGTTCAACAGCAGTTTTGCTCTAACTTCCACAAACTCTTTCAGTACCCTCAGATAAATCTCACCATAGCTCACAGACTTATGAATATTCAATTGATCTAACTCATCCCTTGCAGTTTCAGTGTCCACAAATGGAAGGTCACAGTCCACTGACTCAGAGGAATGTGCAGCCTAAGGTTTACTTTTAATATTAAATAATATTAAAGACTAGAGATAAAAAGCATTTAATGCTTTTATTTTTCCTTCATCCCTACTTGCCATATGACCACCTTCATCAAGTATTCATCTGATGTTTTCCTTATTCATCTGTTGTCATTGACCTACTTGAAGCCTTTCTTGTTGTCTGAAAGAGGACAGGACAGTTTCAGCTCCAGTTGAACTCTGACCTTTCTTTTTTTTTCCTCTGCATATAGGAATCAGAGCTCCATCCTGCAGAGTGACTTCACTGCCAGAAATCATAAAATTGTTTTCCCTTCATGAATTGAGCCAAGCTGGTCTTCTGCCCCTCTTGCATAGTGGGATTGCTTGCTCTTGTTCTTATAAAAGGTGGTTCTTAAAGACTGACCAGTACTCACAGACCACATAGCCCTCAAAAGCAGATTCTTGTGGAATAATGTTAACTGGTCCCTTGTGTAGCTTAAAGTTTGCTCTCTTAAAATTCTGGCTAGCAACTCTACTGAACTTTTTCCTCATTACACAAAAAATTTCAGACTCAAAGTGTTTTGTGAACAATGTGGCCAAGACAGCTGCTTAACATTACCTCTGCCAAGACTGCTTTTCTATTCACAAGTAGCAAGTGTAAGAGAGCATCTTTTCTAGTTGGCTTACTGAGTAGTTGTGACAAGAAATTACCTTCAACATACTTCAGAAATTTCCCAGACATGCTTGTCACAGTTGTATGTTATTCTATTGATGTCTGAGATGTTAAGAAACCTCAAAATATGCTGTTCTGAAAAGAAGCCTTTGCTGCTTCTCAGCTTCAGTGCCAGGTTTCTGTTCATTGCTACATGTGGCCTCATACAGTGCTTGAGTGGGATTCTCAGTAAATGCAAATTATTCTAGCTTCTGTCACACCAGTGATCAACTCCCAGTCAAACTCGAAATTCTGTGGGATCTGCTGCTCCAACTAGAGAAAAAAAATCTATGGGGCTTGATAGGATTTGTTCCAGAATCCTCAAATGACTAGCTGATGTCTCTCAACAATTTTTGAGTGGACTTGGGAATCCAGAAATATCCCAGTTGACTGGAACCTGGAAAACTGTCCTGATTTTCAAGGTGGTCAAGAAAGAGGACCTTGGAAACTACAGACCTGTCAGTGTCACTTCAGTGCCTGATACTGAAGTACCAGAAGATCTTATGGAGAAAATTATTCTGGGAAGTATTGAAAAACACCTGAAAGACAATGGTGTCCTCAGTCACAGCCAGCACGGCTTCATGAGAAGAAAGTCCTGCTTATCAAACCTGATTTCCTTCTATGACAAGGTAACCCACTTAGGTGATCAAGGGAAGCCAGCTGATGTAATCCTTTGGGATTTCAGCAAAGCTTTCCATACTATTTGTCACATGAACTTTCTGGACAGAATGTCCAACACAGCTGGATAAATACATCCTGTGATGGGTCAGCAATTTGTTCATGGGTTGAGCACAGAGGGTGATAGTGAATGGGGTGACATCAGACTGGTGTCCTGTCACTAGGGGGGTTCCACAGGGCTCCATCTTGGGCCCTGTGCTCTTCCACATCTTCATAAATTACTTGGACACAGGACTGGAAGGGCTACTGAGCAGGTTGCAGATGACACGAAACTGGGAGGAACTCTTGAGTCCCTCAAAGGCAGGGAGGTCCTGCAGGGAGACCTGGACAAATCAGAGGGCTGGGCAATCACCAATCACACGAAGCTCAATAAGGGAAAGTGATGGATTCTGCAGCTGGCATGGGACAACCCCAGTTGGATGCACAGACTGGGGAATGAGATACTGGAAAGCAGTGCCATGGAAAGGGACCTGGGGGTCCTGGTGGATGACAAGTTGAACCTGAGTCAGCAGTGCCCTGGCAGCCAGGAGGGCCAACCCTGTCCTGGGGGGCATCAGGCACAGCATCGCCAGCCGGGCGAGGGAGGGGATTGTCCCGCTCTGCTCTGCACTGGGGCGGCCTCACCTTGGCTATTGTGGGCAGTTTTGGGCACTGCAATATAGGAAAGATATTCAGCTCTTAGAGAGTATTCACAGGAGAGCAGCAAACACGGTGGAGGACCATGAGGGGAAGCCATATGAGGAATGGCTGAGATCACTGGGTGTGTTCAGCCTGGAGAAGAGGAGACTGACGGGAGACCTCATTGTAGTTACAACTTCCTTGTGAGGAAAAGAGGAGGAGTAGACATTATGGTGACCAGTGACAGGACCTAAAGGAATAGCCTGACGTTGGGTCAGGAGAGATTTGGGTTGGATATTAGAAAAAGATTCTTCCCCCAGAGGGTGTTTGGGCACTGGAACAGGCTCCCCAGGGAAGTGGCCACAGCACCAAGCCTGATGGAGTTCAAGAATGGTTTTGATGATACTCTCGGGCACATGGTGTGACTCTTGGTGTGTCCTGTGCAGAGCTGAGGGTTGGACTTGATGATTCTTGTGAGTCCCTTCTAACTCAGCATATTCCATGATTCTGTGATTTAGAACAGATGTGGAACTGGTCCACTTTGAAAATAAATAAATAATAAAAATTAAATAACAAGTCTTTGTAAGGAAATTTCCAGCTCAAAGCAGATTATTTTCTTCATTCAAGTTATAAACCCTTGAAAGTAGCAAGTTTATAATGAAAATGCTGACACAACTTTAACTATAGCATTGCAAATGGAAATGCTATAATTAAGCTTCGATCTTTGGAAAAAAGGAAGAGGAAGGTTATTGTTCAATGGACTGTTCTGTCATTTGCTGCAGCGATTCTTAATTGTGTCTCATTACTAAAGATGATCATTACTCTACTTGTCTATCTGATTTAGAGACCACTAAAAGTGTCTTGTAACAAGCAGCCGTCTCCTATGCAACAGTCCTTTGGCTCTCACCCTCATTACTCAGAATCTGTCCAATTATTTGTCATTAAAGTAATAAAAAGGACTGCAGCAGAAAATGTGGGAGGTAATTGTTGGAGGTCTGCCGAGGAAAAAACTGAAAACTGTTTTCAAGGCACTGGGAAAGTGACATCGTTAATTAAGTGTTAGAAAATATGCAAATCAGTCACCATCTCAAGACACTGTAGGAAAATAGAGATAACATTATTATTGTTTGAGGTAAAAGAAGTCAGGGCTACCCAATCAGTGTTAAGTCAGTTTCTGAGAATGACAATGCCAAAAGAGTGGAATCTTCAAATAAAATGAGCAGATGTGTATTTCAGCATCAAATGCCCTTTTAATGTTCTCCAGCTCAGAGACAAGGAAGAAGGCAGTGGCAGCATAGGATCCAAATTAAAGATTTCCTGTAAATGCTGCTTATTTGATTGTTCTGTCACATGAGCATGTGTATATCACACACTCCATTTCCTTCACAAAATGTCAGAAACAAAATTGTACAAGTGATTTCATTGTTTGTTTATTATTGAGTTTTGTTGTAATTTACACTCCACCTTCAGGGGTGGAGTGTAAATTTCATTTGAGCAGAAAGAGAAAGAGAGAGGAGCGAGAAACAGCAAGAAAGGAAGAGAACAAGAACTCCTGTACTACTAAAAAAATTGGAGGAGTCTTTTCAGCTAATTATTTACACACACTAAAAAAAAACCAACCAAAAAAACCAACCAAACAAACAAAAAAAAATAGTTGTTCTGAATCACACAATCCTGGAAAGACAATTACTTCAAGCAACTGCAACTTAGGTGCATTGTGAACAGATGCAAAGGTGTGGCCCGTCGCTTCAAACAATCAAGCCTTGAAGAATCAATCTTCCTTCATGCTGAACTTTAGGTAGGAAAAAAGATATCCAAATTTGTAAGAAAACAGTTCAGATATGAATTAATTTCTTTAACTAAATATAGCTAAGCTAGGTTTTCCAAAGCAGAAATGTAGGCACAGGGAGGAGGGATCTTTACCAAGAAAGACTCTCTGTGGCTTCCTGATAGGGATCTTGTCTTGACTGGGAAGGGAAGACAAAGCCACTTTTCAAAGCATCAGACATTCATGCAACACATCTTACGTAAGGACCATCAAGGAGTTGTTTGGTTCATGGCTACTCCATATGAAAGCATTTGCCTAAGTTTCTTGGGCCAGCTGAGAAAAACCTCAAGAGTAAAGCTTCCCAGTGCCTTGTATGTATCTCTACTTTCCTGCTTGCTGAAAAAAAGTCCTGTTTAACATGCAGTTTTGAATCTGACAGGAAAGAACCATTGCTTTGTAAAGATATATGTGTGAAAGCAAGCTGGTAGACAAATTTTACCTTGCAGCCTTGGCACAAGCAAAGTGTTGGACCTTGAGCTTTAGGAAAAGAGAAAGGCATGTTTAGTTTTGCAGAGACCAGATGTCTTCATTTTTTACCCACTCAAGTTTAACACAGGATGATCAGATAGAAAGCACAGGATAACCTGACACTCCAGAAATACTGTAGTCAATGAAAACTTGGTGACTGTACAGAACCACACTGTGACAAAGTTTAGTCTTCTTTAATTGGTAAGCAACCAAGCTAAATTATTCAAGAAGCAGAATGGGAATATGAAGTAGTTGTAGCAACACATTTGGCCTCAGCATTCTGCACTTGGGCATTTAAGAAATTATTACAGGTATTATGAAAATACATAGCACTACCAATTTGAGGGTTAGGAGTTTAAGGAAAAGCAGTCTAAGCAGATATTAACTCTCTAAGTTTTGAAGTTGTGTTTCTGGAAAGCAAAATAAAAGGTGTAAACACTGCATGTAAGTTTAAAATTTGTCATTGTGGCCAGAACTACAGATAATTACAATTGAAATATTTTGTCCTAGGACAGAGAGGAATTTCCATCCTACCGTAAGGTAGGATGGTGACTGCAAAATGAACAGAAGAATATCTCTAGGATACAGAGTTAACTCCAGAAAAATAACAACAAGTTGACATCAGGATGCTCTCTCCTAATAGAACAGAAGAACAGAAGACTTTTTTTTCTTTTTATACTGCTGAGGTGTCTGGAACATGCTTTGTCAGTCCTTTCATAAACTGCAAAACTATCCTGAATGTTCTTTGTTAGAATGGAAGTTTGCTTAGCTAGTGTAACTTTACATACCCAGTAAACTCATTTTTAAATGGTATACTATGGATAAAACCCCACTGCATACAGTCAGTATTTTCAGTCTTATATCTCACTCTAATGGTAACCAGGTTTTTTTGAGTAACAGCATTCACTGTAGCTTAGTTTATCCCTTTTATATCCCACACACCACTTTTAAAGTCTAAAATATTTTAGAGGTGTTGAAGTAAAGACTGTAAACATAATTCAGAAACAGAGAGTGTTTTATCTGTCTGTTCCTGTGTTAATATATACTGAAACATTTTCATATCCTGATATGACTCCTAAAGACTCACCAGGAAAGCTACACCAGAATACAGACAAGTTGAAGAACATGGCAAAACAAAAAAAGTTTCAAAAATAAAAGAGTTATTTCTCTACTTTAGATACAAAACATTAAAATACAAACATGTGTATCATGTTCAGAATTATTTGTAAGGAACAAGCACATGTTTTTGTATAGCCCATCTTGGCTTCTTTCCAAAAGTTGCATTGCACATTTTCTCCATTTTCCCAGTTTTCAAACACAGCTATGGGTTATAAAACTAAAAACTAAATCTAAGAATAAAGCCTTGTTGTGAATTTGTACAATAGGAAGTTTCACTTGATCTTTAGGACATAATTAGTATCCTTTTCCAGGGTATATTAAATTACAGGAAGGGAGGCAGGGATGGGGAGGGGGAATGGGATTCAGTTTGGCAGTTCTCACAGTGTAAGGTTATCTCCAGTGTTAATATTGGCCACTTTAGNCGCATTTCTGTACCTCTCATCCTTTGCCTCTCTTCCATTTACCTTCATTATATCCTGTTTATTATTATTGGTTTAGGCACAGTGTAAAACAATGCACTTTACAGGTATGGCTCTCCATCCTCATCCTATTTTCTCCCAATGACTTTTTTCAACATTAAGTGGACGGCACATCAGTATTGTAAGCCAATGTCATTAGCAGATTGATTTATTTCTTTTTTCCTAATGCTTGGAAACTCTGAGAGGAGGCAATTTTATCAGGTCTGTGAGTTCTAATGCTCTAAAAATAAGACTCTCCGCAG